>JABUIW010000056.1:10290772-10390456 GCA_013363375.1 Menidia beryllina
AAAAGTTTTGAAGTTGTGTTTTCGTGTGTGAATGGCATAATGGCAGGAGGAAGAACAGGACTCTAAATGGGGTGAGCTAAATCTACTTGGACTTACAGCTTTAAGTAAAAAAAAAAAGTGTCCCATCTACCTTCCAATTATCTACACAGGACAACACAACTTCAACACTTTTCACTCCATTATTCTAGTTACACATTCTGCCCTTAATTCTATTAATGTTGGTCCTACTAATTGGTGAACGGTGCTCTGATGAATTACAGCAACTTACAGATATTAGTCTAACTGCCTATGTACACATTTACGCACTTGCTGATAATAATCACACACATAATTTACAGCAGGTACTATTTCTTGCAAACCTTGTATGTAACCCGCTCAGGGTCCCATGCTTTGTAACTAAACACCACCAAGTTTTCCTCCAACAAAATCCCGCATCTCACATTTAAAAAAAAGAAAGAGAACAGAGTGGTAATCGATATTTGAAAGAGAAGACCCCCTGACTTGCCTGGGTTTTGTCACTTAATTCCCCCCCCCCCCCCCCCCCCCCCTCCCTATCTTCCAAACTTAAATATATAGAAGTGTGAAGGCTTTGTGCCTGCAGTGCACTAGTGTGCCGGCTGACGGACTAACAGGAAAAACAGAAGCTGGAGCGGGTGCATCTCAGAGCTGAAGGGGAGCTACCTCGCGTACGAGGCATTTTGGGGGACAACTTGATTTATCTCTTGTGTGAGGAAAGATGGATGATTGATCAGGGTATGCCGGTGTCCACATGCTGCTCATCACAGATGAGACACCATCTGCCAATTCCACATGGCAACAGCTCTGCGCAACGACACCGGGGCAATTGTCTGGGGGCAGCTTTCATGTCCTTTGTGACATTATTTTTCAGCACCTTGATTCAGCCAGCCGAAATATGAATCTTTGGTTACTTACTAAGCTCCACGACTGGCCTTGGCGATAAAAACGTAATCCGTGTGACGTACTGTTTCAGATGATATTGCTGCGATTGACTGTTACGTTTAGCGTTGTTTTTCCTTTTCTTCTTTTTGGGTAACTAATGATTTGGCTTACAATACACAAATGTACACCACATAAAGAATTTCATTGGCGTAGGAAGGATTTAAGTCTTGCCGTTTCTACATGCGGGACCCATGGATCTGGAAAAGCTGTAAAAATATAAAAAAGAAAAGAAAAAAAGAAAGAAAAAGAAAAAAAGGAAGAAAAGCACACGTGAGATTCTGCAGTTAAAGTGCCACCTATAAGCCTCTCATACAGTCTTAGTCGCCATGATTGGGATGACAGTGATGGACAAGGTGACAGAATGACGGCAGATAACTAAACTGACGTGCAATGGTTGGAAGGCCAAGCACACACAGCTTCCTTCAGCATTTATCACATCTTTAAGTGCGTGCGCCCCCTTGGACCGCACATGAATGCGCATTATGTGGAGTGTGTCACTGTGTGAGGGTTTACACTGACACGGCACGGTCATGCACGGACTGCAAGGGACACCTAACACTACAGCCGCGCCCAAAGGTCAGGGATATTCCATGTCACAGCACTGGTAATGAGAGCCCGCATAGAGGGAGGGCGCGGTCGATATCAGTAGACCTGCATCAAAGGGACACTTTAACCTCCCATCTAATCAGCTAGACGCGGCATCGGGAGCAATTAATCCAAATTTAAGATCGGACTGACCAGGAGGCGAAGTCATTTCATAGCATATGCAACTGCAATGAAAATGAACGTGTTTTCTCTTTGGTGTTCGGAGCCATCCGGAGGGCAATTGCACAGCATTTTGCCTTTATTTATTTATTTTTGGGATAAAAGATAAGCAACAACTCCAAAAATAATCTCGACAAGTTCTGAGAAAGGTGGACTTCTTTTGAGAAACGTGATGCTGGAATAATGAGCTGAACTTTTTTTTTAAATTATATCTTGTTTTAGCATTGTGTGTGTATACATCTATACACATTTTTATGAACCGATTTTCCCTTTGATTTGAACCATGACAAGTTCTCACAAAACTGCTGTGAGCTTGGTCCATCTGACTGTTAGCCAATGCTTTAATTGCACTTATTACAGCTGACTTTACCATGAAGATAATGAATGACAGCAAAGCTGGAACAGTTCATCTTTTTAGTTCTGGTGGATTAGGACCTCTAGTTTGAAATGCATTTTTAAACGTTCATCCGGGAAAGGATCAACTCAGAATTACTACAAAACTAGTTCTATGGTAATGTCTGGCCTGGTTTAAGGCTTTTTGATCTCAAGCTTAAGGCTGTCCAAGATGCAGGGAATCTGAGGTGATATTCCTTTTTTTTATAAAAAAATTTTTTGCACTTTATCCAGCCGATTGAAAAGAAAAAAAAGAGCCCTGTGCTTTAGAACAATAAGTATTTAGCCAGTATTATTTTTGGGCAGCTGAAAAATCCCATTAGGACAGTTTGCATTTATGTAAATATTATATAATTTCCTATTTTACTCCACAGTTAATGTTAATCTTTGTTTATTGTTGTTTATATTTCTCTCAATTCTGTATCATTTTAGTCAAGTTTCAATGCATGTATTTCTATTCCACACTTTTATAACTAAAGGAGCGCTGACGAAAAACAATATCACCTTGTGAATTATATGTATATATATCTGTAACAGCAGCTGTAACAGTGGGGCAGTTTAGAGGTCAGACTCAATGCTGTGCCATGAAATCTCCCTGCATTTCGGCGGACGTATACACACATATAAAGGACAGACTAAAATCTACCAGATCTACCCACTGAGACATCTTTTTGCGCAGTTCCTCACCCATTCCTGCATTTCTTTGGAACAAAGAAACATCACTCCCTCATTCTCTAATCCACTCATTTGGTGTGGTTTCTCTCCCTCCCTCCTCCTCCACCTCCTCCTCCTCCTCCTCCTTCGCTGCTTCCTCTTCTTGCATCTCTGCCGGCTTCACTCAGCATGAGGGAAGGAGTGGGGGGGGACACAAAGGAAAAAAAAAAGAAAAGAAAGAAAAACAGGACAGAAAACAACAAAAATGAACACGCTGATGAGCGTCAGTGAGTGGTCTGTGAGATGCTGTGAGGCAAACGCAGATGTATAGATCTCATATGTCAATATATTCATGCCACAGAGAAAGCCAGCTGACTGGGTGAGAGAGAGAAGAAGACGATCGATAATTGCAGGAAACAGATGCAGAGCTGTGTGAATGATGGAGTGGATGTGTTTGTGAATGACATTTGGAGGCAAATGACATTTGGAGCTTTTGGCGGAGGGCGCAGGATCAAAGCACACTCGCATCTACTTTAGCGAGAGGAGGTGGCCCACTTCTCTCTCTCACACATCCAACATCAATGCACGCACACAAAGCGAGCTAGGAGGCACGCTTAACTGCAAAGCCTGTCAGCTTCAAACTGTATTGACAGTTAAGGAAAAAAACATTTTTTTGTATGTGTTTTTTTATCTGAAATATTTCACCTTGGTTTTGTGGCTCTGCTCTGTGCCCAGGCCAGGTCCGGGTGTGTGGAGCTCCTTGGACACCACGCACAGAAATTCTGCCTGGTCCTCTGTTCCGTAGCTGTACGACGAGCCGATGTTCACCATCTACACGAGGAGCGAGAGACAGACCCAAGAGGGCGCACGGAGACAAAGAGACAGAGTGGGAGTCAGGAAGGATGATGCAAAGAAAAAAATGGGACAGAGAGATCTCGTACGGAAAAAAAAGCAAAAGAAAGATTTCGGTGCACATGCGAGGTTGAGTGGGGCTGGGGCTCTGTTTGCCTCTACTACTGGCCAAACAACGGAGAGTCAGCTTCTGCAAATAAAAGAGCGGCGCGGCATGCAGCGGAGCGAGGTGCCAAAGCAGAGGCGTGGGGCAGGGATGTGGATCTGAATGGGGTTTTTTAGGCTGCACATTGGATTAGCTGAACACTAACTCAATATAGCTCTAACTTGGGAGTCTGCGTGCCACAGCCGGAAAGGAAGTGAAATGAATTAAAGATAAAACTCAGCTGGTCTGCACATCTCATGATATCTCAAAAGATCAAGAGGCTGGTGTTGGTTTGGCTTACATAAGTCGTGGTTTTTAAGAGCTAGGACCCAGTCCAAAGTTGGTCGTCACTCTCCGCCACTCACAGATTTCGGGGGTGAGCCGCTCGTATTCCGCTCTGATGAGTTTAGTAATTTAAGTTTTGTCTGCAGGCTTGAAGTTTACGTCGTCGAAGGGCTTTTATCATGAGAAATGTTAAAAATCATCTATTTAGTTAGCTGGCCATATGAAAACGAAAAAGATCCCACGGGGTGATGATATAAGAGGTATCAGGTGTTGTTACTCATACTGCCTACACAAAATGCCTACATCAATACTTTCTAGATTCAGACACTAACATTTAGGGGTTAATTGTCTCAGTTCAATATAATGGCTCTCACGATTCGTTCTCAGATTTGAAATCTTAGTTATTTGCTCTGTATCCATTGTGAGCACAATCCATCTGTTTCTGGTTCAATTCAGTCTGGGGAGTGCAGGGAAGAGGGCTAAAGTCAGGACCGGGTAGGGGGGGGGGGGAAGAGGGGTCAGACCAAGGGTCAAAACTGAAGGGTCAGCAGCAGCGTGAGTCCAACCCACAGTCCAGAGCAGTCCGGTGCGGGGCTTTCTGCAGGTGCGCACGCTGACCTGCTCAAACTTCCAGCCGTCTGACATGGTGGAGACCATCTGGGTCAGTTCCTCCTCCTGGCACTGCAACACTCGGTAGACGTGCTTTGGGGGCACCTGCTGAGGGATGAGAAAAGAGGGAGATGAGAGGACATAGGGGATGGGGAACGAGAAGAGAGTTCTGTTGTCTTATGAGATTTCCGGGAGCAAGTGAGAATGTTATTACTGGGAAAGTGATTAAGAATCAAGTCATTTGTTGCTGTCGTGAGGTTGTGTTCCTGTAAGCTTCCTCTTTATTTTCATCCAGTGTAATGATGTGATAGGTAGTGTACATGTGGGGCAGTTTTCTCATACATACTTAAATTCTGTATGTCATTGTAATTGGAGTTGCAAGTTGTTGGGGGATGGAGAAAAAAACAATCTTTATGTGGGACATATTACATATTAAGTTAATAGAAATTCTCTTTTTCTACGCTTTACTGCATGTATCTGAGCGTTTGAGGAATTTGGACATAGCGCAGCTCTGTCTTTTATTTTTGTGGCCATTTTAGAGCCAGGGCCATCTTTCTGGCATAAGAAGGAAAGTCCTCAATGCACACATAAATCCTAAGGCCCATTTCCATGCTGGTTTTCTTGGATTATTCGAATTGACTGGAGATGAGAGTTCATTGTTTGACACATCATGCAAACATCTGACAGGGTTGTCTGTTTACCTGTGTGGCTTTTGAGTCCCTCTCAATGATCCTCTCTTTAATTAATTTGATCAACGGCGTTATGTTGTAAAACTCTGCCTCTTCCAGGACACCTACAAACAAAAAAATCCCACAAAAAATATACAATCAGCTGCTGTTTGACACTGTAATGTCACACCCACAACCCAATATGTTAATGTTTTTTAAGCATATCAGAGTGTCAAAAACTTTGGTAAAAAATAAGCTAAATCAGCGAGGAATTCGATAGGATTTAATGTACCATTCCTCCAAATTAGAGAAATGATAGGTTAAAAGTGTGGGTCTCATAAATTGTACGATAGATTACTGTCCATTTAGTAACCAGGAGAAACCGTTTCAAAAGTGCTGGCATCAAACTTAATGGAAAACAAAGCAAGTACTTTTTTGGCTTGTGCTTTTATAAGCAGAATTGCTACAATGTCATGCCTTGTATGTGTTTTAAACATTTATTTAATTTTTTTTTTACAGCTGCTGTGACTTTCTAGCTCTCTGGATTGTGAGATGCAGTTCAAATAAACCTGAATAATTACAACATAGGCATAGCTTTATATTTTGTCTCTCTGCTCTTTGTTTTTTGCTCTGAAAGTATGAATCTCGGCCAGACTGGAACGTCTTCAGACTTGACAGCAGTTTGGAATACAATCCAACTAAACACAGCCTTCCCTCAAACCCATCAGAGAAGAGACAAAATGAAAAACCTTCTTCAGCGAGCTCCTTGTTGTAGACCAATTTTCCATGCCGCAAGTAGTTGAGGATGGGGCCGAAATAGGTGGGGTCTCTGTCAATCACGTAGGCTCCAGTCTCATCCTGTTACACAAAAAGAAAAGCACAGGAATATGAAAAATGCAGCACAGCAAAGGCAGTTACTGTAATGCTATATAAATATAAAATATAAATATAAATATAAATAGCCAGTGTTGTAAGAAGTCACTCAGGATATCTGTGCACTGATTTGTGTGGGTCATCAAATCATTTGTCAAATGTGAATTAGCTTTCATTTTCCTTTCTCCTCTAAATAGCTTCACTGTATGAGATGCATAAGACAATTACCTGGTGGAAGAGACAGACTGCACACAATTTGAGGGAAAATTGAATTTTCCTTGGAGTTTCCTCTCAGAGCTGCCCCCAACAAAAGCTGCTTGGGGCTACATAAAGCAGATGCCGGTGCGCGAGTGGCTGGTATTGACTTTTGTGCCTGCACGTGCATTGACAATATGCCCGTTTTTGCCTTTGGACTGTTCCTGAGTCTGCCGGGCTGTTATGTCACGACTGCTACTCTTCCAACGCACCGACACACATCCTCCCACTGTTCATCCTCGTGATAGCTGCTCGAAGCACAGCTCCCTTTTGAAGATGGCTTTACAGAAAAGAGTCACGGCTGGAGGAATTTATACAAACACACGTGCCTTTTAGGAGATGCAAACTTTGAAAGAGGAGGGGATGACTATGTGTTTTTTAAATATTTTCGGGCTTCCACTTTACAAAGACATCGACTAAAGCGCCTTAAAATTAGGAAGAAGCAGGCAAATCTTACCTGCACAGATACTCCCGGACACACATGGACATGCTTTGAGGTAGTCAAATGCACATATTTCAAACTATCATTCACACCCCCATAGTAATATCAGCAGGCTGGTGGATGCTCGGCTCGCTAAGGAAAACCAGCTTAATGCATGCGACATGTTTGTTTGGCTGCTTACAGAAGCAGCAAGATAAAAACCTTGGCCTAAAGCAGCGTCTTGTTTGGAGGCATGCTGCACATGGCTTTTAAAATAACTCGCACAAATAGCAACATCATAACAGTGATTTTCATAACCTTCCATTATTTGATTATTACATAATCCGAAGGACCGAATCCGCACACAGACACTCCCTTGTTCCTGCTTTTGTATCCTTCGGAGATGGTTAACAAAACAAATCATACTTTTGCCAAGCTTTAGATTTACTCATTTTAAATGGCGCACACCTTGTCTCAATAAAACCTAAATGTGAACGTTTTTGAGTGGGTGACGTACACATTTACAGAACATGTTTGCCATTTAAAACATCTCACGGAGAGAAACAGACAGCAACAGTTTTTGGACGAAAGTGGAAAGGACTGTTCGATTTGTATCAGTTCTGCTGCGTGGACTGACGTCAGGCGTCCAGTCACTGATGATAAAGGAGCCTAATTATCAGAGAAAGTCATGTTTGTCTGAATTTCTGGTCCATTTCATGCTGTTGTACATTAGAGGCCTGTGCCCTTGATGATGGGATAGTCATAACTCTTGGTTTTTAACAGCAGACAGAAAACTAATAAAACAGTGTTAAAACACATATATGTAAATCTTTATGAAAAATTTATATCTTAGCAAAATAAAGCCTTTGAGCAAAGCTATGGAATTACTGACAAAACAGGTATCTTGTTATGCCTGTTTATACTTTTTAAAAGTTTCACATAATTTAATAATTAAAAATATATATTAAATTGGATGTTTATGAAAAATAATAAGTCTCTTTTATGATATTTCTACAGTCTAGGGATGCAATATAAAGAGTAAAAAGCCCCAAAATCACTCACTACATTCAACTACAGTATTTGTTTATAGTTGGATTTAAATATAGATATACACAAAGATCTCATCTCATCTCAGAGACTGAGTAAGCTTCACCACTTGTAAACTGTAATCTTCAGTATTTTGGTGTTTTGCAGACAATGTTTGATGAGGGTTAGAACTGTTTAATGTTTTACTTAATTTAGTCTGTATATGGTGTGTGATAGTGATCAGACATATAGTGGCATATGCTGGTAAAAAATGAAAAACTAAATTAATGGAAAACGTGAACTGGCAGAGACATTTTTAAATGGAACATCTATATTTAGAAATTGCTGTATAACTGTAACACATATACACCTTTTTTCAGGTCCAGCATTGGTTTTCAGACAACACCTTCTTTGTTTGAGTGGAACTGTGACATAACCAACATCACCCTCGATGTGAGAGTTCCTGTTTGCTTTTTGTTTTTGTTGCGATGGTGCAGCTTAACATAGAGCAAATGAGCTGGCTGGGAGCCAGAGTTTGACCTGTGATAGTGACTTCCTCTAACCACAGCCCGCATGAGTTTGTGATTGGAATGCTACAGGAAACATCCCTCATGCTTTAAATGCTGGTAAAATCAGATGGATGAAGTAGGAACAATGGGATCAATAGGCTAGTATCATTTTACCTTGGGTCTTCCTGTTGTTGACAAGATATTATCCGGAGTGACATTGGGTGAGAGCTGGGTGCACCCAGTCCATTACAGGGACACACAGAGACACACAACTACACACGCACTTCGATAAACCAAACATGAATGTTTTTGAGCTGTTGGAGAAAGAACCAACACAGACACAGGGAGGACATGCAAAATCCACACAGAAAGACCCCCAGCCTCCAATATTTATATGTGATAAATATTGTGATCTAATAAGGAAAAGCCTTTCAACCATGGCTGACACGCTCTTGACTTACAATAGCTGTCCATAGGTCACAAAATTGATCGGGAAAAAACCATCATGTTTGGCATCTCCACACTTACAATCACATTTTGCTGAATGGAAAATTACTCTGAAATGTTTATCATCATCAATTTAATGATAACCTAAATAATTACAGGATGTTGGGGGGCAATGGGAAAGCTGTCAGTGGACACTATGGCCAACATTTTAAACCAACCTTAAACAAGGCTTATTTTAATACACAATGAAGTGAAAGAGACTGCCTGTTTATAATTCGTTTGAATGCTTCCAGATAGCCAGTAATTTAATTACAAATTCTGATGAAGACATTTAAAGATTCCTACATTGATTAAAAACTTAGTCACAGTACAAACCAGATCTTAAGCTCAAAGTGGTGAAAGCTAAGAATCCTTTTCGACATGAAGAGCAGCATCAACGCTTGTTTCTTCCCATATTCAGCATGAACAACACCCACTATGAAATGTATGGAGGGCCTTTCCCTTTATATTCAAAGACATTCGGGCTATATACCTATAATACCTAGTCAACCTATCCTTTAGGAAAATTTTGCTTGTAATGGATGCTTATCTCCAAAATGTAGGCTCTCCATACAGCAAGGAGAGCTGTAATCCTAAAATACAGAGACAGAAGACCCAGATTGTTCAGCAGCAGGCCGAAATACGTGCATGATAGATGGTGTGCTGCCAGCCTAATTGTCATGGGGAAAATGACTTTGTCTGTGACAATATTCTTTTCAGTCCCAGCCAATCTTCTGAGCCTCTTCCCAGCGGAAGACGTGAAAGAAATTCCAAGTGCAGGTACTGCGACAAACACAATTGTACAAATTCAGGCAGACAGTGAGTTAGCAAGGAGGCTAGGTGAGGAATATACCGAGAGAAAATAAAGTGGGAAATGATTACATCAGACAAGCTACAAAGAAACACAGGCGACTGTGTCAAACAGAGAGAGGATGAAGACACATGGAGTTTTAATGATTGTGCGACTCTCGTAGGGAAACAGCAGGAGACGAACTAAAAAAGAAACAAGATGGGGGGATGTGTTACTAAGACCAAGCAGCGCTGGGTGCAAACACGGTTTTTACTGAAGATCACAAGTTTAAGTGTGTGGCAGGGTTGTTACTGGAGCATAGGGAGCATGCAAGGGATAATGCTTACACACACACACACTTAAATAAGCTGAGTTGCAGTGGAAGACAGGCTGACGCCTGAAAAAAAACGTGACTTGACTTGGCAGTGTGTGCATGACAACATAGGGAGAAGCTCTCTGGAGGTGTCAGAGGCACTTTCTATGCTTTCTATTTTAAACACACACACACAATTTGGAGCTACAGCATATCACTTCACACGAATAGTTCCAATGATGCTTCTGCTACGTCTCACGTGAGTGCTTCTTCTTTTCGTCCGTTTCATGCTTTTGCATTCTAGCTGAGTAAATGAAAAGCAATGTCACGTAGGGCTGTTGGAATCCATCTGGCATTGGCCATAAACGTGATACCTGGCAAACATTCTGACGCACCAGCAGGGCAGTACTGCATGCCCACACTGGCTCCCAGAAATGATTCAAGCAAGTGCTCCAAAACATGCCTCACGCTAGATAATCCTGAGCTGACAGCCTGGCATGTGTTGTTTAGTAAACATTGATGGAAAACAATACCTAACTCCATTCTAATATCGTAAGTGTAATGTACTGAGAGTTGTAGGTTATATGAAAGCTCGATCTCTCAGATTCTCTATAGATATAAAATGTGTGTAAAAATCCCAGCTGATCTCATGACTGTTCCAAAAGAAAACTCCAAAGTGAAGGAAAACATGATTTTTGTGAAAGCACGGAATGAAAAATGCTTAATATAGCATCTCTAAATTCCAAATTACACCAATGCAAATTTTACAGCACTGCTGTGGTGTGTGATGCAAAGTCATAAACTATTTGCAAACACGCGATTATAATTTGGAAAGTTATGTGCCCCAACCCCTGGGAGGAGTTATGTGTGTCACCAACAATGATTATTATTTTTTAGCATTTTTAGAAGTTTTCTCATCCATCAAATCATATTTTGAGTTGCTAACTCACAAAACATTTGTTCCAGGAAATGTGCTGTGGCTCCACAGTGTCTCCTTTTAGAACGGAATACATCTCATTAGAAAAGGGCACACAAAAGCCTTATTCAGTTCTCGCTGCACACCTCTCAACCTACAATCTTTTAGTTTCAGGAGCCTTTGTTAACTTTGGGACTAAAGGAAACTTGAAAGGTTTGTTTGTGCACTGGTTTTGCTCCGTGTTCTTGCTGTGTTTGAGCTCGATTGCTATTCGGTTTGACCAATAGCAGTGCTTACAGCCTAAGTGGTGTATCCTTATTCAGAAATATCTGTTCTAAAGCAGAGACAAGCGTAGGACTTCCAACATATAGCTCATTTAACAGATAACTGACAACTCAAATGTTGGGTAAATCAGGTTTATGTAGAGAGTGAGAAAGTTATTTAACTCATGGATTTCCATGATTCACGAGTTTGAACGGGATAAATAATTTTGATAGGGTCAGAGCTGTCTAACAGCTTCTGGGCTTTTTTATGAATGTCTACAACATCTGTACAGGTTTTCATTTAGAGTATACTTCTGCTGGTCTCCAAAATGAACCTACAAACTAGTTAAATTTTTTTGTGCATTTGATCCCAATTTTATGTAGCAGTTATCCACTTCAAAATACATGACATTGTCTTCTAATCAGACATCGGTGAAGGTGTCTAAACTTTTTGGAAGAATGTAAAAGAAACGCTTATACTGACTGTGATCTGACAGAGGTGAAGATATGTGAGAAAACTCCACGAGTGTTATTTCTAATCAGGGATTTATCATTCTAAGATCACAGATGGTCTGTCTGAGTCACTGACTCCTCGACTATGGGGACGTTTTTAATAAAAGGAAGGATCAAGGCAGCTCCTCACATAAAAACATATAAATCTGTGCTAGTTTTCTACCACTGGTTTTCCACAAATTTGGTTCAACAAACAGTTACCCCACTCTCTTCCTAAAACGTTCAGTTCAACGTGAACATCTAGCAGGCTGTGAGACATGACCAAAAGTCTAAATATGTATCCCGCTGATAACAAAATGGCAAGTACACACAGCTCTCAAACGAAAACCTTGGCTCTGTCCTTTTGAACAGAGATGGGCCTGTGATACGAGTCTAGGCAGGTGATGGAATCCATGTCTACATGATGAAACATTTTAAAGATGCTTCCAGTTAATAATAAAAAAAGACCTACAGAGAAAATAACAAAAGCGGCTAGCACATACAAGACAGGTCACAGAAACTGATGGAAATGTGAAGAAACTGGCCTTGGGATGGCATGGAGTCAGCTTGGGTTGTATTAATGGTTTTTATAAACCCTAAATTCAGTGGGTGGGGCCACGGTAGCTGAAGTGATTGTAATCTCATTATACAGCCCCAGAGACAGATAAACTGTCTGCGTCTATTTGGGGATTTAAGAAGAGTGCAGAACCCCTAAGTCGAGACATTAGAGGGGGACTCAAGCACAGACGAAAAAAAAAAGTCTAACTTAGCTTCTCGTGGTTATGGGTGCAAACAACCCGAGCAGGGACCGGTTGAAGCTTGACTTCTGCTAGTTGAGGAGTTACTCTGACACAACCCCATACTTTAATACTTTATACACTTCCAGACACAACTTTGGGACGACAGTTTCTGACTGCATTCGGTTTATTAACTGTAAATGATGATAGCAGAGGGTCAACTAGGGACAGACACAGGGTTAACAACACAACAAAAACACCAACAGCTGTTTTACCCGCAGGGTTAATGTTCTCTTTCATCCAATTTATTTTTCAAGTGGACTTGCTTTTGCTTTGAGTGAAGTGGCTCACAAATAGGGGGAGACCCTGTGCGGCGGCTCTTTTTACAGTACAGATGTTTGTTGTCGGCTGTCGACCCATTTAGCTAGAAGCATGTATTGGCTTGTGTTCTCCTTGGTCTCTGATATTAATGTCTGACAGGCTCTGAGAGGAAAAAGCTGCACAGCTGGTCGGGGGATTCTCTAAAGAACACATATAAAGGACTTATTTTTTTCTCTCTATTTTATTTGTTGTTTTTTCAAGTTAATAGTCTTTAATGAACTTTGATTTTTGAATGTGTTTCCATCAAACCATGCAGCAGTTTTTTAACCATCTAAGAATCCATTTACCCCTACCACAATCCATCTGTAGCTTTTTAAAGCTATGACCAAATTAAATAGAGACAGGGTTATGATCCCATGGACTTCAGCTCCCAATCTTTATATGGTTACAGTCTCATCCCTGTATGAACTGCCAATATCAGTAAAATCGGGTCACTGACAATTGACAAAATAAGGAAGCGAAGGCCTGCATTGCACAGGAACCAAAGCACTCAAGGACACAAAGCAATAAGATCTCCACCACAGCTAAAGTCCTCATAATGACATGAAAACATTTTTCTGTGAGATCTATCTATAGCACAGTCTCAGTGTATAAACACTAAACACTCATTCGGACCTCCATGCAACCATCTTGTTCTTCAGTTATAAGTCATGGAGGATTCAAAGCCCTGCTGACAGCTCAGTTCCTGTTGTTAAGTTGACAGCAGTCTGGTGGAGCCACCAAAAAGTTAAATATAGCCTATTTCTTTTTTCTTCTGAGATTCAACAATCTGTGGTTAAGGGTAGAAAAAAAAAATATATTTATATAGAATCGGAGTTTAACAGTTACTGAGGTGGAGGATTAAAAGGGAACAGGAGCACGAGATAGCGAGGACAAAACCCAACGAAAAGCCCATGTTTGCACGTTTGGAAGACGGAGAGATCGAGTGTGCGACTTTGTGTTTTAAAAGGTGATGCAGAGGGAGCTCCGCTCAGCTCGCTGCTGAAGGTCACGGGAGAGTTTTCTTTCCATATTGCCCGGTGGTGCAGCAGGGGAACAGTCACCACTGCTGTGCAGCAGAAACCTCACGCTGATTCAGCGGGTTGTGAAGAAATACATGCTATTCTGCTGTGCTCCTGAGATAGTCAATATATTCTTAGCTCTGCTGCAGATCTAAAAGAAGAATAAGTTGAGTGCTGTGAAGGCCGACAAAAAAAGGCAAAGAGTGGTGCTGCTTTGGACAATGGATACTATAATAATCATTCAAATAAACATTGATCGAATCTCTGGAAAAGGGCAATTATGCGATTATCGTCAGGGCTATCCGTCAAATGTTCAGTTAAATGAATGGATGCATGTTCACATATCTTGAAAAACCTCTTAGCTTAGCCTTTCCTCTTGAGTGTTGACAATAGGTCTCCTCACTTCCTATCAGCTCTCTGCAGAGCAACTGCATGAGGGCTGAAACAACAAACACCGTGACCTGATGCCCATCTTCTTTACTTTACAGGGGTTAAAAGATTACACATCAAAGCGATGAGAACCAAACGTCAACAAGGAGTCTCTTGCCAGACATGGGCTACAAACTACCTCCTCCTGTCCCTTTCACACACGTGCATATCAAAGGCCAAAGCCCCTATAAAACTCTGCATCATTCATGAATCTCTCCAGGCCTCACAGTGCGTTCAGTCTTCGTTTGATTGGCAGACGCATAATACATCTCCCTCCTCTCTGTTCCCATAAGATGCCAGCTGTACGGCAACCCACTGAGCAGCCCCCTGCAGAAGAGGCGGCACGTGTCCATCCATCTGAGCAAAGCTTCTTTCACTCCACACACGCATACAAAAGAAGCGGAGGCTGCACGTACAGTATAGAGTCATTAGGTAACTCTGTGCATCCTCTGAAGCTGTGGCAATGTGGCTCCACGGCTCCAAGTGGCGTCATAGTTAGAGGTTATACACAAAATATTGTCCTTCTGAGGTTTATGCAAAAGCAGTTAAGATTATAACCTAGTTAACACAACAAAACCATTGTATTTAATATTGTGTCTTATTTAATGTAAGGATTTTTGATCACCAATGGGCAAAAAAAGGGCTTCACTGCATAACAATACTGACAATGTGACAAAAGCAAGACATTTGGACACGAGCCACCTGTCACCCAAAGCCAAGCTTTTTTAGATAAACAACTGCTGTTAAGCTGTCTGTCAGGTTGTAACAGCGTTAAAATGGATTTAAAAAACACACATGGCTAAACTCTGAACTAAAAGCCTCTTGCGTCTTTATGGGAATCCTGGAAATATGTTTTTACGCAGATTTGACAGCAATGTACACAACTAAATTTTCAATTTAAGCCAACTGAGATAGAAAATGTTATTACAAAAATGTATTTGTTTGCATGCCATTACCGTTTGACAGTAACATACAATGAGCTTTTTATCTAGCATCACAGAGACACTCGGAGCCTTCGTTATAACTGAGCATCGGGTATTTTTCGCCAGTAGAAAACTACCGTTCATAAAAATGTTTCTGCCGTACTCACCGTGTCTGAGTGCAGGTCCTGCTGCTGGCACAGCCGGTAAAGGAACGAAGTTTGCTCCTTAAGGAGCGTCTGTCGGGTCGTGAGGAACACCGTGCCGCCGACGTTCAACCGGACCCACTTCCCGTTATTCCCGCCGCCGGGATTGATGACCGAGCCGTTGCCGATACCCTGCGACGCCGTCCCGCCGGGTTCGGACGCCGTGGCGGTCGTGGAGCTCGCGCTCTCTCCCGCCTCGCTGTCTTTGTTGTTATTGTTGTTGTTGTTATTGTTGTTGCTGTTGTGGTGCTGGCAGCCGTGGTGCGTCGAAGGCCCAGCAACGTGTGCCGGTTCCCGCTGGTCGTCGGCGGTCGTTGCCATTTGGAAAAAGCCGCGACACGAGCGAACTACGGACGGGCACGTCTATCCCTGCTCGTTGGCTTGGCTTCTTCTCCCTCTCTGTGGAAACGCTCCGCCCACAAGCGGCACGAGCTCAAACATCAGCTGCGTCAAGCCTCCGGAAGTCAGATTTATGACATCCGGAAAATACTTTCAAATTAAGAAATCAAGAGTTGTATCTCAATGATTGCTGCTGTCTCTGTCTGGGCACAGTCATTTCGAACAAGATGATAAAAGAAAAAGCTCTGCAGAGATCCAAACAATTTCTTATTATTTAATCATTTAATTCCACTGATACTTGATATTTAAAAATACAATGCCACGCCATGATAAAATTCTATCTTGCTTGACTGTGGGTAACCTTCACAATCACCCTTAAACATGAATTCAATGTATGCTTTAATAGTTTAAATTGGGCTTGCTCTATGTGGAAATTCGCCTTAAGAAGAATTTGGAAAATAGTCTTAAGATGAATGTGGCTGTAAATATGTAAAGGTTGATATGTAATTATGAAGCTCTTGCCATAAGAATTTCCCTATCTTCCGTTGTCTTCCACAATAACTCAGGTTATTCATAGTTGATTTTATGCTATGGACAATTATCCCTTTATCACTCCAGGTGAGCTTGGACCTTTTTACTTATCTTCTGTAGTTTTACCACAACCCATCACAAAACTCCTGAATTAATCCTAACTGTTAGATAACACTTGAATGTCTTAAAAAATCCTGCAGAATTAAAGTGGTGTTACAGCACTAAAATATCTATACTCTTATGTTATCTATTATAGCTATCTTTACATCACACAATGACTTTATTCATCTTAAATATAGTCATGCAGAACATTTTTTCCATTTGAATATTCTATGCTTACAGTTCAGGTGATTAATTCTGATCAGGATTGTATTTGGTCAGTTGAATGATCTTCATGTGTACCAATCATATACACACTCAAAATCTCATCTCCAAAATATACAATTAAAAAATGCATTTGTTTCGGGGATTCCTATTTTATTGTTCTCCATCAATCTGCCAAACTTAGGTCTAGACCAGAAACAAGTGCTAGTTTAGACATTGCATGACAATACATTTAATATTCAACCTTTACTGTTAAAATGAACATAAATCAAGTAAAAGCTATTTTTTTCATTTTATGAACCTGAGAAGACAATGCATATATCTCAAAGTAGTAAAAGTATTGGGGAAACAATGTGTGAAAATGGACGATCAGCATGCCAACAAATTGACAATATATAGTCAATAAGATAGTTATCTGATCACTAACATCTCACAGAGTCAAGTGGCTAGTGGTCAGTGAAAGAAGCAAATGTATCTCCAAGTTGATTTGGGACATTTAATTAATGACAAACAACTTAATCTCATTATAAGATGCATACTGATAATGAAATAAAGGGGTGTAACATAGATAACACGCTTCACAATGAGACACTGAATAAAAATGGTTGGAGAATAAAAACAAATTTTTTTTTCATTATTTATGATTTGCATTCCTTCACATTGTATTCAGTAATCGGACATGCACTTACTGGACTGTCAGTGTTACGATACATCCCCTAGTGATCAGATTCCCTGGAAGTGTTGGAACTCCAGCTGGACTGATGGCATCTCTCTGAGCTTTCAGGGCGAACATAGCGTAGCTCTCATGGAGACAAAGTCAAATTTGTATGTGTGTGGGAGATCCTGATGAGCCGTGAGGTTGAAAGATTGCCACGAGAATGGACGTAGGCCACCTTGAGTTGTGGGGCCATTAATGGCTTCTGCCGCCAGTTGGAGGGCCATCTGGTAGTCCGTCACCTGTAGATATTAAAGAAAGTGGGATCATTCATTAAGGTTTATGGAACCTGTAATGGCGTACATATAGACATAGATTTAGTTGCCTTTTAAAGGATGACCTACTGGCATTAAAACCCCATTTTGGATCAAAGACTTAAAGAGTTAGAAGTGTAAACAAAGCGTATCAGGCAAAAAATGGCAAGCCATGTTGCTGAAATATATAACTCTAATGGCCTGTAGTGGCCCCACTCTAATATACTCTAACCTTTGTGTCATAGCATCCACCTGGGCGTGGTCTCCTTGGTCTCAAGTCGTTACGGCAACAGATGGTTTTACATGGATGACCTTTGGAGTAGGGATCTCTCTTGTAGTCTAAAAGAGAACCACTTAAGCTTGTGTTAATTTGTAAACACATCTTTTTTAAAAAACATCTTTAGCATGTCTTTGGCTATTTGAGCTCAGGCAAGGATGCTAAAATATAAGGAATCTTGTTTCACCTACTGTTGTATCTCATCATATGTTTGAGGGAGCGAAGGTCAGACACCTTGGCCTGGTCCCTGCGGAGGATTTTAGCCCGTGGACAGAGATCATAGGAAAAGTCTTCTCCGTATCTCTTCCACATCAAGCTGTATCCGGTGAGGTTGTAGATCTCAGTATGAAACGGTATGTTGTATGATGGCCAATAACCTGCCAAATGTAGCACACTGAAGGTAGAGGATGCCCAATAATATTATTTAAACAAGTAGACACTCTGGATTTCATTGAAATAAAACAAATAAAATGAATAAAAAAGGAAAATATAGACGTGGTCAAACAGAGAATAAAATTATTTCGTTACCACTGCGTAAAACTGGCGTCTGATCAGAATGCAGCACCTTTCCTGGGATCTGCTCCACAACTGTCAGAGCTCCTTTCCTGATGCTATGACGCAGAGAAATCTTACTCAGGTCCACCACCATGTACTGGCTATTATATGTACCTGAAACACATGTATAAGTGTCTCCAACAAAATGTGACACACTGATCACATTTTGACAGCATTTCAGATATTTGAGCATATTACAGGAACAGCAGGTTGGGGGTTCAAATCCTGTCTAGGGCAACTATTCAGTAACGGTTCCCAGGCTAGACCCTGCATGCTACTGTTTACCTACCTCAATTGTAATGTTGTGAGTTGTAAGTCGCTTTGAATAAAGGTGTTTGCGAAATACATAAATTTACTTTTTTACACTGATGACATCCCGCTTTATATGTCTATGGAAGCTGAGGCTTTGTCTTGGAGATATGCTGTAAATACCTAGATGACCTTAGTTTCTCTATCTAATTCCTCTTTACCTTTGTACCCGAACTAATAGAAGAACCACATTTGTCTTTTAAATTCTCACATCAAGTAGTTCTCTTGAGCAGCTTGCAAATTCATTAGCATCTTATCAGAAAGGGATTTTGAAAAAGTAATTCACTATATCTAAGCTGGCCCTAAATAACTAAATTTAAGTTTCCATCTCACTTTAATGCTCATTCGTGTATTATGATGTGTTTCATTTACCTGTATTGCTGTTATAATTTCTCTCATTAATTTATTATGTTTTCCTTTTCTGTTGGTAAAACTACCAACAGAAAAAAAAAAAAAAAATTCCAGTGCTGTTACATGTGCTAATTATGGGGGCAACCAAAGAGGTTGTGTGGTGTAAGTTTTTTCATTCTAAAAGGACATTTTGGGCAATTGCATTTGAAAACTTCTATGGTATATAGTTATCAAATTAATAGGAAGATTACAGTATTTTAGCAAAAATTTTGCACAGTTGACAAAGCATTTTTTCCAAAAAAAATTAAATAGTATGTTCAGAAATGCGCCTTGCATATAATTATGTAGCACATGTATCACATGCATTTATAGTCATGTTTGGCTGTATGGTTGAATTTGAGAGTGGAGTCTCCTGGATGATGAAAGGACCGCCAGTCCCAAGAACACACTGTCCTACTCTCCTACGGCACTTCCATAGCAACATGACGTGAAGGATCAGACGTCTCCCGATTAACACTCACACACACACACGCACGCAAACACACACACACATACACGCACAATGTGTGTTGAGAACAATGCTCTGTTTGCTAATGCTAAATCTCAAAGGAATTTTTAAACAGCAGAACGCTATCTTTATTCAATGCAATACACAGACTTGAGCTTGTCAATTATCCGGTCAGTGTTATTCAGCGTTTACTGATGTGCTTTTTTTTCCCATAAAAGTAAAGCATCCATTTATTGTCGCTCAGAGCACAATGATCTCACCTGAGTTGTATTTGGAGAAAAGTTTTGCCCATTCCTCTCCATTGTGAGCCAAACTATTGGCCAAGCGGACTCTTTGCCAAGCTAGTAAGCTGTAAGGACTAAGCTGGGAGAACAGAGATGTATTGAAGATACCAATAGAAGTCTGAGTCATCAGCAGGCCGCTCCCTAGGAGGTAGAAGTCATCAAGTGACGTCAGGAACCCTGAATGAGGAAGTGGATGTCAAAGAGGGGGAGGAAATTGTAATTGGCGCCATTGATAAATGAAAGTAAGATGTGAGGGAATTGCTTAAGAAAACATTTCAAAGCAACTCTGTACTCCAGAAGTTAAAAGGCCATCACTCTCACATGTTAGGGGTTAAGTGAAGCAATGTTATATTCTGAATTATCTGATCAGGTATCTTAACTAACTGCTCAATCACAAATAGGTACAAAACTGAATTGGAGAAGATGACACATCTTTGGGAGTAATAAAAAGAGGCAAGACAATATTTTTGGACCACTATGGCCACTTCTTTAACATTTACTCTTGCTTCTAATCTCCTCTGTACTTTTGTTGACAGAGAAGGCTCCAAAAGTCCACATGAGCTTCACTGACACCAGCGTATTTTATTGCTTTAGTTTATTAGAGTGAAGGGATATCCTTAGACTGCAGATATCTAAAAATAGTACCATAAAACTACTTGTGCTCTGATAGCACTGGAGCCCATAAGAGGATTTTTCAAGGCCTGAGCCACTTGACGAAATCTTTGACCAAAAAAATGACTCAGCCTCCTGTGTCTCGGCAGTAAGGAGGGAACATTTCATTCCGGAGTGGATTCCCTTTGTGCATTCGTGGAGTTGAATGTTACCTTTCATCTTCCTAAGCTGCTTGGTGCGAGAACGGCGTTGAATGGAAACATTTTGCGAAGGGATTACAGCTCACTTCTGGATGTCTGTGTTTATATTTTCCCAGATGAAAATGTGACCGTGTGGACTGAGGACAAGCAGTCCAACTCCCGATAAGGGCTTTTTGCAGGAAAAGTGGAATTCACAGCTCTTTTGGGTTGGCAAACTTGACAAGCAGCACCCTTGTCATTTGTAGTGAATCTATTTACTCACTTTACTAATGCTATACATGTTGTCATGTCTACTAAGTGGAGTGTTCCTTTTTCCATTCAAATCAACAATAAGCTCTGCCTGAGTGTGTACCAGGGTAGCTGCTGAATGACATCCTTCCTGTGGCGGCATGTGTGTCAGATACCCTGAAGTCCCAGTGTTTATAGATCCTCATAGTGGCTGCATAAGTGTACCAGCTAGAATGGCCAAACAGCAGGTTCTCAAAGCCTGGCAGCACCTTAGACAGAGAAGGAAAAATAACTTAAAAGAAATCCCAAAATGCTGTACCAATCTGAAACATTATAATGCTCTTCTTTCAGTTAATCTCCAATGCTCTGTGTTTCTCAATTCCTTTTTGAGTCTTTTCTCGCTGAATGAGCGTAAACAGAGGAGGAAATGTCCCCTCACACTGGCCCTTTTCTCATAAAGAAGCAATTAGATCTATGTTGAACTTTCCCTCACAGCTTGAGCCAAACGAGCTTGGCCTAACCTTTATGAGAGCAGTGCAGTGACCCATTCCTGGCATTCTGAAAGCGCCAGTCTGTGCGGAGGAGTTGGAGCGAAGTGTCAGAGCTGGGACAATGTCCAGGAGGTCACCAACGCCGTTCAGGAATTGGACTGCAAACACTGACAGAGGCTGAGCAGGAGTAAGGACAGTGATTAATGGACTGATTATTGTGACAACTCTTAGACAGC
The DNA here is from genome assembly GCA_013363375.1 of Menidia beryllina. Lineage (NCBI taxonomy): Eukaryota > Metazoa > Chordata > Actinopteri > Atheriniformes > Atherinopsidae > Menidia > Menidia beryllina. The sequence continues at coordinate 10,312,336 of JABUIW010000056.1, forward strand.
CTCTCGCAATGCACACACACCTCTCTATGTTTGTTTTTGGCCCACTGAGCCGCTCCAGCATGGAGTCCATCCAACTGGGCCAAGATAAGTCCCAGATATTTCCACAGGGGGTCATTGATTTTCCTCAGTCTCACTTGCTCTCGGGCCCACTGGTCCTGTTTTCTGTGGGTCATTGACACAACAAGCTGGAACAATTAAGCTTCTCCAAACCTCTCTTTTCTTCTGACTGCATTAGATATTTTACGATCTGAATTACACCAGCCCTGTGCACGCATAAAATGTCAGCTTTACATCTGGTTTTGTCAGTAAACTGCTGCCCATCAGAGAATAAAATCCTTGTTTGTCAACCATAAATTCAACAAAAATGAAGGCATTTATTTTAAGAATGTCTCTCTTGCATTGAAAACTAGAAATATAAGTGAAAATACAATAAATCCAGTTTCTGTGTCTTCTCTGACAAACCTGCACATACGGATATTTATGCTTTTATATGGACGGTACCTTAAAAAGCTTTTCAAGGAGATTAAAACCCTCTCATCCTTCATCAGCTGGGGATACATGTTGGAATAATGACTGAGCATCTGCCTACAATAGAGATAGAAAAAGAACACACTTTTGTCCCCTCCTCCCACATGTAACATTTATAGTCACAACAACACAACAATATTACGTATTGGGTGAGTGTATTTTGACCCCCCCCCCCCACCGCCCAATGAAGAAAACAAACAACTAAGAATTGGATTTAACATCTGCGAGCGCTGTGCTGCTCACCCAGCGGTGAGGTAACCCTCCAGGTAGCCAGCCAGGAAGAAGGTGGTTTCATCTTCCAGTTGAACTCCCCCATAACCTGCTCTGATCTCCAAGATGCCCCATCCAGAGAGGAACAGAGTGTCATTGAAGTAACCATAGGCCCCCCCTTCAGTCTCTATCACCCCTTCCTTCAGGATCACGCGTTTCTGGGCAGGATCCCAGAGCACGGTGGCCTCTTGGAGCTCTACCATTGTGGGAGGATTGACAGGGTTACAGGGTTGAGGTTAGATAACGCACATTATATAAGATAATGTCATGACACTGAAAGAATATTCTATGAGATAATTACAGCCTTTCCCCTCAAATTTGACATTTTCCTGTATATATCTGTATATTTCCAGAAAGGAACCCTAAACTGTCATATACCATCTATCTATATGGTGGAACGGCTCCTGGTAGAGTTTTTGTGTTATGAACTAAACTGATGTATTCTGCAGTTAAAAATACACTGCTGTCAGTAAACATTTCGTACCATAAAACAACACACATTTGAATAATTAAAAAAAAAACCTTTCTAAAAATATAAATATTTGAGAGGCACTTTAGGGCCAAAACAAACAAAAAAAAAAACAAAGAAAGAAAGAATAAAGAATAATATATACATATATATATATATTCAATGATGATACTGGTATGTCTTTATAAGCTCCATGCAAAACAATATATTTGTATTTGTTTGTTTTGTTTGACCGGAATCTCTCTTATTTATATCTACAATACAAGAGGTATTTGAACGTGGCGTTGAGGGGAATATCTGGAGGGATGAAAAAGTTGACCAGGTCCTACAGAAATGGTATCTACCGACAACACAGCTAAATTACTTACGGTAAGTTGGCTTTATGGATGTTGTTTTGAAAAAGTCCGTATGTTGCACCGATATAGCCAAGGTGCTCAGCAGCAACGATAAAGTGATGCTCCGTGTCTCCATGTCAGCAAATAATGTCGCCCGTCATGAAATAATTCTGCTGTTGAGAAAGTTACTGTGATGGAGTGAGTGTACTTGGGGCCATGGATGCCGGCAAATATGTCCTTTGGTTTCCAGAGACAGGCTAAATGAAAAGAGAACATAAACTCCAAATAAAGTATTGGGACATCTCTATTCGCAAAAAATCTCGCCCACCCCAGATGGGACTCGAACCCACAATCCCTGGCTTAGGAGGCCAGTGCCTTATCCATTAGGCCACTGGGGCACGACGAGCGAGTGACATCACAGGTCATACTTAGCATAGCAACGGCCCGCGGACAAGTCTTCGTGATTATTCTTGTTGGCTTAATGTACTAAATATTACAATTGTGTTGGTCAGATAATGACACATTCAGAAAGTCGGAAAAAGCTTGTACGGATCACTATGGCGACTGTGTTTGGTTTGAGGGACGGTTCCATTGTCACACCAAAATTAGGTGTCTGCCTTAAACTAATTGATTAGTTTGAAATGTTTTAACGCTTTCTTTAACAAAGAAAACCTCTTAAATTGCTTTTTAACTTGTTAAAATGTTGTACAGATTTTTCCGAACTAATTTAAACTTCACTTGGTTAATATTGTTAAAGACAGATAGTATTTACTTTAGAATAATGGAACCTTCGCACTTGCGCAGTAGCAAGCATGTTTGGCGAGAAGGGAATTTTAACCAAAGCCTTAAATTTTCTCTATGGAGGTAAATATATCAGTCCTACATTTTAAGTGACACAAAATCTACTAACACATCTGAAGGGCAGAAGAGAGTTTCATTTAAATTTCAGGTATGAGTTATTTACATATAGCTAGCTTGTGTTAGCTACCTAGGATAGTACCGTTAGCAACAATAAACACGGAGTAGTTGTATGAGAGGAAGCGCGATTAAACATTTCTAGCTGCTATTGTTGTGCAATGTCTTATACAGGACTTTAGAAAATCCTTGAAGATGCCTCTCTTTGGAAACACTTTCAGTCCGAAGAAGACTCCCCCTCGTAAATCTGCATCTCTGTCCAGCCTTCATACGGTGAGATGAACAAGTAGTATAACTTGGGCAGCATCTGTTGTTTTAGGCATACGGCATTATAAGAACCTTTACGTAATATTACGCATTAAATGAATGTTAATCCGCTCAGTTTAAAATTATTATTACATTATGTGTACATAATTATAGGTATTTGATTATTGATTCAGAGGCTAAGCGAAATATTTTTGAGTTAGTATTGCTCGTTCTTTGCACATTCGGTTTATTTGGATGAATTTACCCTCTCCTCTGTTAAAGCTGGATCGTTCAACAAGAGAAATAGAACTTGGCCTGGAGTATGGACCTCCAGCAATGAACATTGGAGGACAAAGCTGGAAATTTGAAGATGGGCAATGGATTACAGGTAATATTTCTTCTAACTTTGAAGGTAAACAAAAACAGTTGGAGTTTGTGACTTTCCTGATGCTTTTCTCTTTGTTGGTTTTCTTACTTTCACTCTGAACCGCCAACACAGCACAAATTGAATGTATTTTTTCATTTGTTCCTAAATCCAGAATCTCTTGGAACTACATCCGGGAGAGAATTGCAGCGGCTAAAAAAGAGAAATATTCAACTAGAAGAGGAAAATAACCTCCTGAAACTGAAGATTGAAGTTCTCCTGGACATGGTGAGACCTTAACAGCCGTCATTATTAGGATCTCACTTTCTAAGTGATAATAAAGATACTGTATGACCCTCTGTGGAAAGAAAGTTAAATACAATGTCCTGTTCATCTAACATCCTTTTGAGCCATACACTGACCTTTTTTTAAGTATTGGTTATTGTTTTAAAAGGATGATTGGATAATAATATTTAAATGTCTTTCTTTCAGCTTACTGAAACTACAGTAGACTACCACCTAATGGAGAAGGAAATTGAAGATATAAAGACTCAGCATCGGAGAAAAAAATGACAGATTTAATTTGGTCTGTCTGTGAAAAGATACAATTAAAGTAGTAGAATCTTTGTATTTACTGATAATTAAATGTTTGATAATATAAAAAAAATGCATTTTTTTTATCACAATGACGATATGTCAAAAAACAGTTCCTCGTCTTTATTCTGTGCTGCATGTGATTGTGTCTGAATCCATCAAAAATCCCTCTCCAACATGTAATCAAATTTTTACAAGCTGTACATGGCTGTTGTCTTTAAAAACTGTATCCAGCAGATTGTTTTGTACTTGCTGTGTTTCTTTGTTTGCAAACAGTAAATTAAACGTGTTTAATGTTTTTAATTTATAATTCATCATTTTTTATTTATAACTCCTCCTCCTTTTTGTGAGAGTAGGAATCTTCTTTTATGTTATGTACATTTTTTTTAAATTTTCTATTTAGAAATTCTACTGATTTAAAATAATTGTACGTAGGTTGGCTTGAATTTCATCCTGCTCTCTTCAGCAAAGAAGAATGTATTAAACAATACATTACAGGGGTTCGAATTGCGCTTTTTTATTGCTATTAAAGTAATTAAAAACAAACAAACTAATAATTAAACTAAGATCTTTTATGAATGAGTGTTGCGAACTGAAATATCTGAATTCGATTGGTAGGTTTAGCTTTCAGGTGAACACCGTTTAGCTATTGGTCTGATGGTCCTCACTGCGCATGCGGCGGCGGCCTGGAGTGACTAAAGACGCCGTCGACGTTGTTGCTGCCACTAGCGGGAGAGACGAAGTAGTTTCTAGCCTCTTTTTTTAGCACTTTAAACAACCGGCTTTGCCTCTTTACACTTGTTTCTTATCGAGGTCTTGTGGTGTACTCTACCTTCATTTCTTTTTTACACAATGCCGCGTGGTGGTAAGTATTGTTGGTATAAGACCTAACGTAATATTGCCCCAACAGTGACCTGTTTCTTTATAGCGCGTCGTTAGCTCAAATAGCATGATTTCTCATAGAATTGCCATATGTTTAGCGGTTAGCATGCTAAAGGGTTAGCGAACCGCTTTTTCCCCATTTTTTTTGGGTGTATGCGGGTCGGTAAGATACCACAGATGATGGGTAACAATTAAAAAATCATAGTCGTATTTTAATACAAGCCTGCCACTTAATTCGGCATATGAAACTATCATTGTGATTACATTGCTTGGTGTATGTGTTAAATATCCTGTACCATGTGCACATGTGACCGCATTGGTTTGAGTCAACATTTTAGCTTTTATATTAAACATAAGTCGGACCAAGTCAATAGCATCACTCAATAAAGACAGAACTATTTACTCAAAATATTAACTGGTAGCTAACGAGACTATTTTTTTAAACCTATATCCACCGTTAACTCTCCCTGACCATGGCATTCATAGTGAATGGAGCATCCCACGGAGAACGTCATAAGACACAAAATCTTTGGTGCTGTTCAGGCATTATGCTGACATCTAATGTCAATTGTGTTTTAAGTGTGAGCTGGGGTGAGTTTACGGGATAAAAAAATGGACCCGAACTCAATAGTCTCCATAACTTTCAAAAGCAATTTTAAACGTTTTCCTATCATTCCTTCTTTAATACGAGTCTTGTAAGCCTGTTGAATTGTGTTTACTTGCCATGACAACGCAGAAAATTGTGTTGCAGGGAAAAAGGGCCACAAGGGTAGAGGGAAGCAGTTCAGCAACCCAGAAGAGATAGATCGGCAGATGAGGGCCCAGAAAGAGTTGGTGAGTAAAAAGGACCTGCAGGAAGCTAAAAGTCACTTTTAATTGATGTAATTTGTTGTTTTTTTTTCCCCACAGGAAGAAAGTGGTGGTGCAGAGAAGGAGCACTCTTCTGGGTCTGATGAGAGCAGCAGTGATGAGGAATCAGATGTAAGTAAGGCTAAGGGGAACTGACTTTGACCAGAATGTTATCGTTTGGTAATGTATCTTGATATTGCATAACAACTTGGAGCCCTGCTTTGGGAGTGATCCTTAGCACAAATCTCATGAGAGCAGGCAGCTTTAAGATTCCTCTGGGAGAAGAGCAGGTGGCTAAAAATAATCAGATGGTCAACATTGTTGGTAGGGTGGAGACAGCAACTCTTTCCATCAGTGCATCATTCAGGATCATTTGTTTCTCTTTGCCACCAAAAGATCTGGGGTGTATTGTGAGGTTTAAATGGCCTTTTGTTTTGGATAATCAGTCTTATTGTGCTGGTGGCTATTCGGTGATTTTTAACTTAACTCTGCTCATTGTGGTGGTGAATGTAGGCTCTATTCTTTTACCTGCTGAGCCTTATGAGGCGCTCCTGCACTTTTTTGAATTGGTTCAAAACTAGACCTCATGGATGCAAAAGGATTAGCTTTTTGGTGGTTGGAACTGTTTTGTGTTCTCTTTATCTTTGTGACAGGAGCTTTGATTTTTAGATTTTATTTATTTTTTGCCCATACAGTCTAAAAAGAGAAGTGGAGTTGAGGGGCTTATAGAGATCGAGAATCCCAACCGCGTGTCTCAGAAGAGCAAGAAGGTGACTGAAATAGATGTCAGTGCTCCCAAAGAGCTGTCTCGCAGAGAGAGGTGGGTACCAAGCCAAATAGGACTTTTGGCATCTATTATTTTGTTTAAATGCTGTGATTCAGCCAGCCCTTGAGTCACGCAATTACTTTAAGTTATACTCTTGATACGCATTCCTTTTCTGTTTTCCAGAGAGGAGATAGAGAAGCAAAAGTCAAAGGAACGCTACATGAAGCTTCATCTGGAGGGTAAAACTGATCAGGCAAGGGCTGACCTGGCCAGACTGGCGATCATCAAGAAACAGAGGGAGGAGGCTGCCAAGAAGAGGGATGAACTCAGGAAAGGTAACATATTAGATTAGCCATTTATTATATTTCTCTGTCTTTCTCCTCAGTTAATCAGGGAGGACTGAAGACAAATATTGTTTTAGTCATCTGTGAGCTCCACTTAGATATTCATAAGGACAAAATTCTAAACTGTCATGTCTGAAAAGTTCACAAAAAATCACCTCAAGTTCACGGGACAGTGAATATGCAGCCCGCTGTATTAACTCATTGACTGCCAGCCATTTTCAGAACAGAGAGTCGCTCACTGCCAGAGTTTTTTGAGAATTTTGACTGATTTTTCAAGAGCCACAGAATAGTTTGTGCTATGACTATGTAAACACCGAACACACCAAAAGAAAGAGTAGACTCTCTTCTATCATCAGGAAAAAAAAATTTGTTTCTACCTTATTCCGTTCTTCCTCGACGTGCATCTCACCGGCGCCATTTCTCTCATAGCGAACCATTGCGTTTGTTTTTATTTGCTTACAATCTATGCTAATCTCCCATCAAAAGTGGCACAGCTACCTAGAGGGTAAATTTGTTAGTCCATACTCTGTCTAGAAGCCGATATTTACGGAAAAACTTTCGCCGATCGTCCCCCAAGCCACTCGCATTGAAAAACATAAAAGACGTCTATAGATGTCTTTGGCAGTCAGCGGTTGGATTTGAAAAGACGTCTATAGACGTCTTTGGCAGCGAATTAGTTAATCAGAATAAAAAAAAAAAAGAAAGATAAATCTTTTTATTTACTCCCTTTTTGCTCTTTGCTTCAAAGCATATGTATGGCAAATCAAAATTTAGCTGATGTCTCTGTAGGAAAAGTGAGCCATTACTTATTTTCATTGTCCTGACCACAACAACCTCAGTGAAAAATTACCTTGTACGCTGGCTGAGTTCTAATTATTGCCAAGCTAAATATGATATAAAAACCTACATCTTTAGGCATTTGATGATCTAACACTCATAGTGTTCAGTCTTTTTTCTTAAAGAAAAAATCTTTTTTTTTCCGTGACGTGTAGATAAAAACCCGTTATCCCTGTGAAAATGGGCTCATGTTCCCAGAAATGCGTTGCATTAAAATAACTAAAAGTTACACAGACAGTAATAAAATGCTAAATGTTTTGCATCTTGCAAAGCACCGTTCTGTGCACACTATTTTCATGTTTCAAAACCCCACTGCTTTGCTTTTCAACTAAATAATTTAACTCCATCTCAAATGTGTTCCAAATTAAGGTTTATGGTCCCGTAATGTTTCAGTTAACAGCAGCAAGTGAGACTGTCCGAATGGTCAGGATATAGGGTTTGATTTGACCAGGTTTTATAGACAAGCTATGGTATTTATGACAGGAGGAGAATAATCCTCTTGTATATGTTTTTTGTTTGTTTTCTTTCAGAAAAAGAAGCTGAAGAGGCCAAAGGAAAGCGCTAGCGCTTCACCTGAAAGCATAGACATGCACTTCAGTCTGAGGGGTGAAAGGAGGAGGAGATTTGGAGGACTTGGAGGGGACCAATATAAGCAACGTCAGATCAGGGCTACTGCTGGACAGCTCCTGTCCCTCGCTTTATATGAGGGGGACGGGGATCGTCTGTGGCCATGCCGTCAGAACAGGGGAAAACAGGTGAAGAGGGATGCAACATTTGGAATGCCTTGTTTTGTTTTTTTTTAGGTTCAAAGAGAGGCATTGACAGGTTTTCCATGTGCCTTGCAGCCTTTTCATTCCTCTCTTACCAGGATTTTAATTCAAAAGCTGCTAAAAGTCCCACTCCTTATGATTAATATGTTTTTACAAGGTTATGTAACAGAGCTTTCCTGAGCGGGTATTACAGTGAGGATTTCTTTGGTGCTTTACTCTTCGTTTAATTTGTTCTACGCGACAGGAAACTGAGTGATGGTGGAGGAAATTAAACTATTCTGAAGGAAATTTGATGCATACACTCAGTTTCTGGCTTCACTGGTTTGTCCCCGATTTATAACCACATGCTGTATCACAGCGTTTAATTGAGTCAACAGTTAAGTCGATTTGTTGCATAATATGTATTTGTCCCTCCTCTTCTAACAATGAAAATTCAATAAAACCAGAATCTTCTTTTTTTTCCCCCTCTCCATTTGTTCTACCATAGGGTTTTGGCTATGTTGCAAAACAATTTGGTGTCTTTTACCATCTGAAAGATATTCTCCCACATGCTTTACTCCTTTTCAGTCAACATATTTCCCCTCATTCAAAAGTTTCAGCTGTATAACTTCTCAAAGCTTCAGGAATAATACTTGAAATTCCTTAAACTAGTATACTTTAGTTGAAGAGCATCATAACTGGGAGACTCAGTCTCAGACCGCCTCAGTAACTGGAGTCTCATGGATGGATCCTGTGTACATGTGCAGAGATTCTTTTGTTGCCCCCCCCCCCCACCTAAAGTTTATACTTGACCAAGTCACTGTTTTTCTCCATTTATTGAAGAGCTATAGAAAATAAAACGACTACAGTAAGTTAATTTGCGGATCACATTATTGCATCAGAACTGTGTTCGTTTAGCATGTCGTTTGTGGGTTTGCAACAATCGTTGGAACCACCAAATGTAAGAAACGTAGCATGGCACAGTGTGACAATTCCTCATTTTCCATCCTGTAATTGAAGGCTTTTTAAAGAATAAAAATTCTGTGTCAATACTATTAAATGGTGGATTTGTCTGTAATTGAAAGGATTTTTAGTTTGGATGACTGAGATGATGTTCTCAAACGGATCGTAAAAGAAAGGCTTATTCAGTAGGACGTTGTAGAAATGCAAGCCCCGGGGGATTGTTAATCCTACACTTACAGTTCAATTAGTCAGTACCACCACTGGGCAAAGGCGTCTGTCAGGGAGCAAAAGTTGTTAAGGATTCAAGGATCTGCTATCGAAGACTTCCGGCCACTGTCAAAGTCATAGTCGTGTCTCTTAAATCTACAGGATCACAAGTCTCAACACTGCGAGCTGAGGTGTTGCAGGTTGAGAGTGCAAGAAAGTTTGGTAACTGGTTTTATTGGGTAAACTGGCCCCGTCAAGTGCATCCACTTTTGGTCAGATGTTTATATTTAGTTTGAGTTGATGTTTCCATGTTTGTTTTTTACATTTATCCCATTGTTTCAAGTCCTGTTATTAGACGGAAAATGATTACCTTAAAATATTGCTTTGGTTTTCTAATTATAAGATAAAGAGCTTAGAAATAAATACCGTTAAAGTTAGGCAAGAAAAGTTTTTTTTCAATGGCTAAAAACAAATGTTTTTCTAAATGTAAATAACACAACTGTAAAAACTCATTACTTAAAGATCAAATTTTTTTTCATCTGAAAAAAATGTCACAAGAAACGCCATTCATAGTTTCCTCTTTTAGCCATTTCACATCCCGTCAACTTCAGCACATTCTGCTAAGCGCTTACAGAAGTGTACACCACAGTTTGCCAGTACAATAACCAGAAGTCGTCCCAGCGCATTGAAAAAGTCATTCTGCTCTTCACTTTCACCATCAAACGTATAAATAAAAAAAACTGGGCCTCTGCTGTCCTGATTCTGACGGTCAAACCGTAGTGTGACGGTCAAACCTGAGGAGGGAAAAGAGAAAATACAAAAAACTCTTCCTTCTCAAAACTGACATAACACATGTGCAACTTCCTCCTTCGCTCACTTGTGTTGTGTGACCTTACAGCACACTCGTGAAACAGCCAAAACGAGCAGGCGCACGGCGGGGAGTAACGGCCCCCGACGCGCCCTCTCACACCCACTGAAGAGAGGCGGCTGACAGAGGCGCCCCGGGTTTTAGTTTTGTTTTTTTTTCCCTGAAGGAGGATAATCTTGTTGGGCTGAACGGGACTGACACATCCAGATAGAAGAAGCTGCTTGGACCCCGCCGCCGGCATGCTGCGACAGTCTCTGAGCATCCTGAAGCAGTTTGGCTCAGGAGCAAAGTAAGACTTTTCTTTTGTGGCATTTGTTGTATTTGTTTTGTAATCTGTACTCTAACTCAGTCATTTGAAGTAGGCCCCATTAAGGACAGCTTTCTATTCTACTACTGCCTAAAATCCCTTTTTGGTTTGGTTTCAGTAGTAGTTTGAATAGATATTGGAAAAACCGTCTCTGTCAAACTGCCTTTTTTTCTTTTTAATGTCATTTCCCTCGTGGCTTTTCATGGCCCCCAATAGTCATCAGCCTTTACAGACAAGGATTTGCTCTGCTTTAGTTTTTCGGTGTTCTCCTTTTTTCGCTGCCGTAGAGATGGTGTGTCAAACCGCTTTGCACTCCAGTTCCTCTTAAAAACTGGTGGTGGTGGGGAGGGGGACCTCTGACTGCAATTAGACATGAAGCAACAAGCCACTTAAAGGTCACTGATTGTGTTCGTTGCACACACTTATGAAGGCACTCTTTTTTTAGTTTAATTTAGATTAAACTAAAAAAGACTAAATACGTTTCAGTGTTGCAGTATCAAAGCAAAACGACTGCTCTCGCATTGCTATCCAGCCGGTACCAGGCTGTACCGTCTCAACAGGCTAAATACCACAGAGTGACGCACTTTTTTCAAATGTGCGGGTGACCAAATTTGACACCTTCCCCCGGACTGGTTTTGTTGGTGCTATGCACGCAACATCGTGCAAAAATGGAACTGCAGGCCGTGCTGCCTCTTCCTTTGACGCTCTCGGTTTTGACAACAAGCCACACTACCTGAGCCGCCCTTTTTAAGAGCCACCTGCTCCATCTTTGTCTCCTCTTTGTCTTTCTAAAGCTCACACCCCACATTCACTGGAAATACAGGATACCCCAGAAGCGTGGGGGCTTATATGACCCCTTAGTGAACTGAGTTGGGCTTACTGAACACATCGCCAACCATGAATACTTTCACACGGTGCTGCAGCAACGCTGGACTTCAACACTTCATATATCACTTTCTGCTGCTGAGCCCAGATTGATAAGCATGTTTGTGTTTTCTTCCCTCCTGTTTTGGCCTTGCACTAAATCCTCAGCAGCAGCACAAACTCGCACCCACAGATCTTGTCTTTGCTTATTAGTAGATGTAAAAGGCCCCTGCATTAAGCACTGCGGTAGGTATTTTGTTTGAAGCTTCAAAGAAGAGAAAGTGGTAGAGTGTTGGCCTTTTTGTCTGATTCTCAGTCGAAGTTTAACCTTTACTCTGTGACTTTGGCCGAAACTTGACATCAAGAAGGCATGGGCAGAGCCTGAGCCTTAGCCTCAGGTCTCTCAAAGTTGGATCAACACACAGGGACAGTGTATTTGGGGATTGTGTCCTACACGTTTCTGCAGTTTGACCAGACTGGGCTGAAGACCTCTACAGTCTGACCAGGAAGCAACTCGACAGAGAGCAACCACAGAGCGGATGCTGCTCCTGTTTTGTTAAAAAAAACTACAAAAAATAAAAAGTATAAAAAAATATAAATAAAACATATATAGAATATACAAATCCAGCTTGAAAATGAACCAAGCTGCAGAGCTCATCTGCCATCTGCTGAATTTACATTTGCAATTGGCCATAGTGTTAAATAAAAAGTTCAACAGCCAGATTAATGACCAAATAAAAAGTTCAACAGCCAGATTAATGACCAAAAGTCATCTTTTTACTAGTTGGAAGATGTTCTAAGAGATATGTCAGACATTTTAAAAAAGTTATCTGATTGAACCTTGTTTTGCAGCTGAGTACTTCTGCTTTTCATCTGATTATCGATTTTGGCTCTGGATCGCAGTTTGAATTTAAATTATTCTGTAAAAACTTGATTGAATATAACAGTTTAAACATTTTTTACAGGCATGCAAAGCAGAGCAAACAAACCAACAGCAAATGACGTGAATATAATGTCGGATAACCATAAGATGGGTTTCTGTTGCTTCCGAACTGTTAAAAAATAGTCTTTAACCTGCTAATGTGCACGTCTGTAGGTCACAAGATGCCACTGAACTTCTACACGAGGACCTGGTTATGGTGAGAAATATCATTATTACTATAGCAGTAACAGCAAGAATAAATTCTAATCTTAGCCGTGTGGGTTATCTTTCTATCTCTCTCTCTTCCCATATACATATATATAGAAAAAATAGCCACCGCCTTTCTGTCCATTTGAGATAAACCAATATCCACAGAAACCAAGCAACTTGCTATGTCTGTAGAGAGCTGACACATGTCTCCAGTTCCAGATTCCCTCTAGTGACTGAATTTACTTATACTGGACCTAAGAGTGCAGTTCCATGACCCATAAACCTTTTTTTTCTATCACTATTCATTTCTTACATTCATTTTTTATTTTTAAAACCTTTTTGGTTTATTTTATAGTATATTCAACTGGGCTGTATAAACCGTAAGATATGGGAGAGAGTAACAAATGGGCCAAAGTGGTACTACTTCCAATCTAACCCTATAATGCCAAATATATCAAATTTGATACATACGGTTTCTGAAATGTTTTGCATAATTTAATGGTAAAAACTTTGCTCAAATCCTATTGTACATATTTAGATATACCTGATAACAGGGGGCAGAAGACTACACCAAAAATAATCTTGACTTATCGCATAGTAATAAATTATTAATATCAAAAATGTATTTCTGTTTTTTCTTTTTACATATTTTGTTAAAAGGGCAAATAAGAAATTCAAACAAAAAAAGTGATTTTCTGTCTTGTTTTATTCTTGGATCAGGCTTTAAAAGGTTAACACAAGGAAAGACCTTTAAAAACCACAGGATCCAGACACGATCAGAGTATCAGAGAATTACATGATCAGACTACAGTTTTTTTGTTTTTCAGTTCAGTTTTTATTTTGTACTAGTTGATAGGGCGGACTCTGGCCCAGTTTCCTTAAACTTACTTAATCTGTGTGTCTGTGACTCGATGAAGGTGGAACAGCGGGTGGAACCAGCCAGGAAGGCAGCCCTGGTCCTCCATAAGAAGCTGCTGGGGTGCATGCAGAGTCAACCGGGACTGGAGGCTGAAAAACGAATGGTAGTGAGACTAGTGCGCACGCCACCTGTCCAGAAATATCAGAATGGTTACTGAGTTTAAAAAGACAAAGGAAAAAGAAAAAAACGTCACGCGTGCTTCTCCCCCTGCAGAAAAAGCTGCCCCTGATGTTACTGTCTGTCAGCATGGCAGAATGCCTCAAAGACTTTGACGCCAGCTCCTCAATCAGGTAGCAGGTTTCATTTTTGTTGCATAGCTGTTCCCCGGCTATGCATCCTTCAGTCTGCCACTGTGTTTTACATTTGGTACAAGAAAAACCTATGACCAGAATGGAGAATTTCAGGTTTGAACTTCTGGACATGAGTGGTTGTGATCGAGCTTGTGATTTGAACCGTTTGAGTTTGGGGCTGTAGCATGCTTCATTGCATACGCCGCATTTAGAATCATGTTACTTCCTCCACTTTGTTGACCTCCATTTGTGACTTGCATGGTTAGTATAACATGCACACTGTGGAAACTTATTGTGTTCTCCTCATCAGTGTGTTTTTTTTAAAGCTTTTCTAAAAAAAAAAATGTTTTTGAGGTTTGACATGCGTCTTTCTGCGTTTTACAGAAAAGTTTTGGAGATGTGCTGCTTCATGGAGAAGATGCTGGCCAACATGCTGGCAGACTTTGAGATGAAAGTGGAGAAAGAAGTTCTGGAGCCGCTCAATAAACTCAGCGAGGTAAAGAATAGCTCATGGCCTGAGGCTTACTTTTGGTTTAGTTTCTCTGGTCTGTAACTGTTGCTGTATTAACAGCTATCAACACGCCTACAGATAAGAAACCAATTGAAGGAAAAAGCTGATGAAGCTCAGTTACAAGGAAAATTGGGGGCATTTTATGACACAATAAGGGTCTCCTGTGTTCTTTCCCAGAAAATGAAAACAAAAAAAGCCATTGCCATATGAGGATGTTCACACAGTAACAATAGAATTCCCCAAACAGTTTTCCAGCTATCCAACTTTGTCGCTGTCTTTTATTTTTCTGGTGATTCAAATCAAAATATGATAAAGTACTACCAGTTTCACATTGCATTCTTTCAATTTTCCAGTTGATTTAAGTGCTTAGTCCTCTTTTAAATTATCTAGATGATAATTCCTGCCCAGTGATCATTTCCTGAGATTACAGCATCCTCATCCATAGCGCACAAAGAGCCACTGAAAGGCTTGATGTGCATGAAAATGTTATCTTTCTGAAGTTTCTTTGCAGTTATCAAGTCTCAGCTCAGTTGATTTTGGACTGATCTGTTAGACTTCACCTCCCTCATCAGGAAACCTAAGGGAGCGTTTTTTGTCTGAGTGCTGGGATATGATCAGAGCCATGGCCCTTCAGAACTGTTCTCATAAAAAATTTTGGCCCAACAACTCAACCCATATCTCAATGTTGTTTAACTCTCTTTTTTCTGCTTTGCTTTTTTTTTCCTTATCATTTATTTTTTCAGAAACCCATCCATTGACTGAGATTGACATGTGCTGATGTTCTATGCTTTTTTTCACTCTGTGTATTGCCCAACTGAATGCACACTTTTTTTTTCCCAATAAGGATGATTTACCAGAGATCCTGAAGAACAAAAAGCAGTTTGCAAAACTCACCATGGACTGGAACAATGCGAGAATCAGGTGAGGGACACAATCTCGGTCAAGGCTGCGTGTGCGGGAGGGGGTTATGGTCAAGGATCATTTCCAAAGAGATTCTGTGGGTGTTTACAGGAGTCAGGCCAGCACTGGGCCACAGGCAAAGCAGGACGGGCTCAGGGAGGAAGTGGAAGAAGCTTGGAGGAAGTTGGAAAACATCAAGGTGTGAAAGGTGGCGGCTGTGTTGCCTATCTGAGACTCTGACACTGTTAAAATCTGTACATTGTCTGTTTCTGTAGGACCAGTACTCCGCAGACCTGTATCACTTTGCAACTAAGGAAGACGACTATGCCAATTATTTCATTCGTGTGAGTTCCTGTTTAATGCCCATTTAGTAACCTCCCACTGCTTTTAGTTGTGTCCTTAACATTTCTTATTTTACTAGTCTGTACAAGTCTTTGCAAGTGTACAAGTCTCTTCATGTGCAAGCACCAAAATACCTTTCTGACATGTTAGAGCCATATGAACCAGGTCAGACTTTGAGAACCTTAGGTTCTGGTGTCCCGATGGTGCCCACAGTCAGAACTAAACAAGTTGAAGCTTCATTTCAGTTCCATGCTCCTAAAATCTGGAACAGCCTTCCTGAAGATGTGAGAGAGGCTTCAACTCTGACAATGTTTAAATCCAGGCTGAAAACGCTTCTGTTTACCTGTGCATATGGAAATTGTATGTATTTTATCTGCACCCTTCACTTAACTTTTTGCTTTTAAATTCTTTGTGAAGCACTTTGAATTGTCTTGTACACGAAATGTGCTATACAAATAAACTTGCCTTGTCTTGCCTGTTTCCCCAACCACAGCTTCTTGAGCTCCAAGCAGAGTACCACAAGATTTCGCACGAGTTTCTGGACAGGACTATCAACGAGCTCAAAGATAACCACAACCAAAAAGGTGAGCTTGCTCAGTGTGCCGCGGTGATGGAATGCTTGGAGGCACGCTGTCACATGGCCGGCTTGCTTGTCTGACCCCACAGGGCCGGCGCAGAGCCTGTCCAACAAGAAGGTGTATGGAGAGGCCCTGCTCACACACCTGTCTCAAAGCAACAGAGAAATCGCAGCACCTATCCAGGAGTGTATTCACATGCTGCTGAGAACAGGCATGAAGGAGGAGGTGGGAGTAACTTGGTCTGATCAGGGTTCATTTGATCGGCGAATTAACGCAATTTCGGTCTCGACTTCAGGCACATTGCATCTCTCTGGATAAACATTTGCCCTCCGACAGGGTCTGTTTCGTCTGGCCGCTGCAGCTTCGGTGGTGAAAAGGCTGAAGAACTGTCTGGACCAGGAAACGGTGGACCACAATGAGTTCAGCATGGACCCTCACGCGGTTGCCGGTCAGCTGCCTGCTCTTGTTTTCCAACTTACATTCAAAGTCTGTGAAACCTGAGTTTCTGTCCGAGTTCCTTGTGACTTTCACAGCTCATTTAACCACTCAGTTCCTCTTACTCTTAAGCACATCAACCTGTTGCAGTTTCCATTCATGTGAAATTCAGTTATTGCTTTAAATGTGATGTTTGCGTTTGCATCAGTACTGTGATTACATTCTGTAAACAGTAGGTAATTGCCAGTATCACAATATATGAAGCTATTAGTGAAAGCAGGAGGAGATCTTAATGGGAATCACTGTCCCCGACTGATTATTGTGGTTTATCAAATAGAAGAGAGTCAACAGTGACATGAATTGAATCTGTGGATTTGTTGGCAGGAGCCTTGAAGTGTTACCTTCGAGAACTTCCCGAGCCTCTAATGACCTTTGAACTCTACAGTGATTGGTTTAAAGCAGCAGGGTGAGTATGACAAGAGTTTGAGTATGTCTTTATAGTGTTTTTTTTGTATTTGTTTACAGTTTGCTTTCGGTCCTCACAGGGAAAAGGACCCAACAGAGAAGCTGGAGCAGTTCAGGTTACTCCTGAAGAAATTACCGGCCGAAAATTACGCCAACCTCAGGTGTGTGGGTGTTTGATGTATCTATCCATCCATCCATTTTCATAACCGCTTATTCCCCAATGGGGTTCGCGGGGGGACTGGAGCCTAACACAGTAGGGGAGGAGAGGCTATCGCAGGGCAGTGTTTGATGTAGACTTACCTTTTTTTTTCAGACAAAGGAAGTGCAAACCTATGACCTTCCTACCTTCAAACTGAGTTCACTTTTAAATGTGCTAATCGTGTGGCTTTGTGAAAGTCCATTATTTTAAGCAGACGGGTAACAAAAAAAGGGAGTGAGTTGATATCTCACCTTGATTTCTTTTTATATTAATGAAACATTTTTATCCGCACTGAAGTATTTCATTACGACTAACGAAGAAAATAAATCACCAAGTTTTTGTTTTCTTTGCATCACAATTGGGAAATCTGACTTCTAACTGGGGTCTTTTTTCAGATTTAAAGTTCACAGCTGTTAGTGTATGCACCATCATTTGTTCACACTAAAAAAATGAACTTATTTTCTGTGATAAGTAGCATCTCAAAGTACTAGCAGTTTTTCTTACTTTCCCAGGACCACCATGTGCCTTAAAAAGCTATCAGAACCAGCTGCCATATCAGTTCATTGTGTTGCTAGTCTGAGCTCTGCCTGGCCTGGCTTCACCGGCTGTATCCTCTGTCATGTGATTGCAAATGTGCCTTAGGACTTCCTCAGTGCCACTTTTATCAAGAACCCAGCTCTGTAAAGCAGAGGGGGTGGAGTGGGGAGACTTTTCACTTCTCCAAAAAGCTCAGTGTGATTGAAAATGCACAGTGTTCACGGTAGATTAAGGAACGAGGCTAAAATTATGGACCTTACAACGTCTACATGCTTTCATTCTTTGAAACAGAGTCCACTTCACCCTTTTTTCTTTTTCTGTTGTTTGTCTTGCTTTTGTTTTTGTTGGCAGGTATCTGGTCCAGTTCTTGTCTCTGCTGTCTGAGCACCAGGCTGTGAACAAGATGACACCCAGTAACATTGCCATCGTGCTGGGGCCGAACCTGCTCTGGCCACGAGCTGAGGGGTGTGTAATGAACTCGTCCTCGTGTTGTAAACCTGTGTGCTGTGTTATCTTACGCCACAGCGACCCATCCGGTATGGGCTGGTCTTAATCATCAAAGGTACCGAAACTAATAAAATGTGGAGACCGTTCACATGTACTAATAGTGATCGTTACACGGCTACAATATATAATTGACTTTTCTACTCTCCCCATTGCTTTTAATAACCTGTGGAGTGTTTTAAGTAGAGTTTGAGACTCAGGTTGAATATTAAGGAGTAGACATTGACTCTGAATCTCAATCTTGCCTGTATGCCAACCATAATAAGGATGTTTTGTTTCGTAACACAATGAAAGTCATTCATTGTGTTTATCCAACACTGCCAAGTTGCACCGACAGAGTGCGAATGCACATATTGAGGAACAGGAAGCAGGCATTAATTCACTTACCAGCCCAATATTATTAATAACACCTTCCTGAAAGTTACTTCTTTAGATAGTCCTCATATATTTTGTAGAGAACCTAATGCTGTTCATTCTGTAGTTTCTTTTATGCCTTCTTTATCTTTTGTAGAGAAGCCGCCCTGTTTGACATGGCGTCAGCATCCTCGGTCCAAGTGGTGACGGTCATTGAGCCTCTGATTCAGCACAGCCATAGTCTGTTTCCAGAAGGTATGCAAACACCAAATAGTCTTGCTGCCCACAAGTGTGCACCTCTATGGTGTTACCCTGGTTTGTATCTGCAGCCAATTTTGGGACCATGTTGTGTGAAAGTACATGTTTTTACACATTCAGGTTCAGTATGACCAAACTGCGCCTCGAACCACTTTTTTTCTGATGTGAACATAACTCTACTAATCTTAAGAGGATTTTTTGTTTTATATATGAACTACTGACAGCTACAGTGCTTATGGAAAACAGCCCCAAGCTAGTTTACTGTAAAGTTAATTGTTTTTATCGTTGCTTTATCCTGTTGAACAGTGTTAAAATAGGAAGTAAAATCTGTACATCACCCTGATCTGCTGCTGCTGCTACACCCACTCTAGTCTGTGTACCAGCAGCACACCGGAAACTGAAACGACACCACCTCTGCAGGTGAAGTTTCTACCAATAAGTGAGCCTGTAAGCAGCTTTCAAAATATATTCAGCTTGCCTGTTGGTTTGGGACATTTTGCTGTCAAGGTCATTTAATGTTTCCATCTGAGCTATATACCTTTCAGTTTTGCGAATGGTCACCAAAGCTAAAAGTTTGTCCCATTTGATTCATGAACTTTGTTCTTTTCTCTATTTGTTTTCCTGGTGCCAGCTGAATCCTTTGAGATCCCAGAGCTACCTGAGGTTGCAGAGGTCCCTCCTCCTACCACCCAGTGTCTTTTCTCAGAGAAGGAGTTACTGAGCAGAACGGTTTCGTCTGCTTCCTCCACATCGTCATCCTCCTCCTATCATCGCTCTCTATCCAAAACAAACAGGTACCATCATATACAGACAAAAAAACAAAGTGTTCGCTGTCCCAATTTAAAATGTTCATGTACAGATCCTCAGATCCTGCATTTTTGCCTCTCTGTACATTGAAACTTCATTTTTTTCAACTTTAACCTATTGGTCTCATAGTAGACACAATAAGACAATAACGTTTGAAATCTGAAATAAAACTATTTTGTACATTTTCAACTAATGATTAATTTAGTGTGCAATTGAAATGTTGTTGATAAGCTATTTGAACCTTAAGAGCCAATTGGCAAAGAAAATTTTGAAAAATATATTTACACATTTTAAATACAAAGACTAAACACACTGTTTCTAAATGAAGAAAAACTACAGCACCATGACAGAGTCTAATTATTAAATTCATATGGTCCTGCTAATCCCATATATCCCTGAACAAACCAACACCAGGATCTTTGGAACACTGTCTAAGACCATCTGACCAATAACTGAAGCTTTACTGATACTGGGTCATTGGACAGTCCAGTGATCCCAACAAAGAAAAAGCAACATTTTGCAGTGATCCAGTCAAAATCCAGACTTCAAGATGATTGAAATTATGTGATGGAACCTCAAAATAGCAGTGAAAGTATCTATAAACTCAATATACTGAAGCAACGTAGTAAAAAAAAAAAAGGTGCCAGAATTCCTGCACAACAATGTTGTTAGTTAAGTGTTCAATGCAATTGGTGAGGACCAGAAAAATGTTTTAACTGAAAAACATAAGAGGGTCAAAACTATGCAAAATCTTGGTGCATTAATTGCTAGTTTAATACTCTTTAATACTCTTTTTGTATTTCTGTCCCTCAGCACAGCCTCTCAGGACAGCGGAGGCTTTTTCCTGGTCAAATCGGGCTCCGTGGGTAGTCGCAGTGCCACCACATGGGCCAGCCCTACAGCTGAGGTGGAGAAGTCCTCCCAGCAAGATGCAGCACCCAGTAGCCCACCCCCTACCATTTCGGGATTGGATCCGGCTCCCGCTCCTCCAGCTGGGTGCAGCTCTACGTCTAACCAGAAGCCGGCCCCGGCTCCCAGGGCTTCTCTATCGGGACCAAACCCGGCTCAGAAGCAGAACACGGATCAGAGCCAGCTCGAGCCTATTTTGGAGGCTCCTCCTGATTCTCCCAAAGCATTAGTGAAAATCTCTTCCCCATTCAAACGTAAGTCAAAGCTGCCGATGGCGGCATTTAACCACAGCAACATTTAATTACCTAAATAAGAGTGACAGCATTAGAAATTTAGAAAGAATTCATTTAAAAGTTGTGCCTCCAGACTTCCCTTTTAAGTTGACTCACACCAAATTTAATTAGGGCAATCTCATGATTTCCACTTTCTCTTCAAAATTAGCCTCACAGATTCTTTACCTCTGCCATTTTCTGCAAAGAGAGTCTGCTAGAAAGGGCATCAAATAAATAAACCTGAAGTGGTTGTTTCAACCAGGATGTTCACAGTAAACAGGAAGTCAGACTCTACTGACCAAAATATCAGCATGCGTCATATCTCTGACTGTTTGGCGGGCTTTTCCTTATAAGCCCCTTTCCTCCTTCGTGTCGGACAGCCAAACTCTTACATGTTTTAACATCTAAAAGTTCTTCCCTTGTTCTTGGACTTTGAGCGTCATCTTAATATTGGTGATATATATATTGATATTAATAGGCAGTATCTTAAAATGTTCACATTTTTGTCCTTAGAGATGGGGAATAGTGAGGGGAAAATTTAGCATAGAAAAAATGCTAAGAAAAGCCCTAGAGTTACAAAAAGTCAGAGAATTGCCAGAAAATTAGAAACATTGAGAATTATTCTCTGTTGCAGCAATTCATCATTAATGAATCATTAAGAAACCCTAACAAAATGATTTGTTACACTGGAAAGAATAGATGATCTTTTAAAATATTTACAAATCTGTCAGCAATATAGATAGTTATCATTATGATAGTATTATTATGATTAGAGAGTTGTTTAACTTCAAACTAAGTATGCAGTATCACAACTTTAGGTGCACATCTCATCATCTCTCCTGCTTGTTTTTCTGTTGCTGTTCTTTCCACGGCTACTCAGCAAAGAGAACCTTCTGCCCGGCCAAAGCCAACGAGCCGATTAGTGTTCAGTACTCCAAACAGAAAGCTCCGGTGCCTCCCAAGTGCCCGGCTCCTCCACCTCCGACTCTGGCGAAACCAGCAGCTGACGCAAGTCCAGAGATGAAGCCGGCGCCTCGACCCCCGCCGGTCGCCGTCAAAAAGCAGCTGAAAAAGCCGTCAGTCAAAGCCCCAAACTGCCCGCCTCCGCTTCCTCCACCATCACAGCCACAGCAGGTTCCCAGTATAGCACAATGAGAGTGTAAATGTTTTTTTTTTTTTTTAATCTTCTGGTTACATTATTGTCTTCCATTGTATGCCTTTTGGCATGTTGTGTTTAATGATTTTTTTTAGGGGATTTTCCCATATGTTTGTACCCAAAATCATTTATTTATTCTATTGTCCCTCCTGTCCCACATCTTTACTGTATGTTGACAGAAATGAGACCAATAATAAATGAACGCACATTTATCAGGAAAGATACCACGTTGGACTGTTCCATCACCATAGCAATAAAAAAACACTTTAAATAGTAGAATTTGGTTTGATTTTCAGTTTTTGAAGGAAATTTTCATGCTGAACTCTGGAGTTTTTTGGGGTAAAACTCACCACCTCAATGTCTCTGAGGAGTTTGGACGGAATATTTTCAATTTCAATGAATACACAGCTAATTAAAACATCTTTATTATCAGTTCATATCATCACTGTATATCACTGGTACTTACTTCAGGTGTTCATATGGTAAGTACATATTAATGGGAGGTCAGTTAATATCTTCACGTACAGTTATTTAAAAGAACTTATAAATTCTTCCATATAAAGCAATACAGGAGTTGGAGTTCATAATAAAAAAGGTGCACATTTGAACTAAATAAGTCTGCAGCATAAAATGAACAATTATATGATTCAGGCTTTAGTTGCTTCTAGCAAATACCACTTCTTATATTCCCTCATGTAGTGTATTCACTGCCATGTTTTCCTGCTTTTCTAGATTCCTGATCTCCTATGTTTAGTTTTTTCTTCCTTTTTCTGATCCCGTGTCAAATATTCCTGAGTCAAACATTGACAATAGATTGCAGCGATGCCAAAATATGGAAAAACACGGTTCCATTTATCAAGCGCCCACTTTCTCATTGTAGTGATGTAACCTTGCTTTGAGAATTTGTGCTCTTCCCATAAGAGGAAGCTTGTAAAGGAAGAAGTAAGTTACAGACTTTGGAGCTTCCACATTGAGAAACGTTGGCATTTCCCTTCAGATAACCTTCTGGAACTTTCTCTGACACGTCCTCTTTGTTTTTCAGTTTAAAAATCCATGCCGTGCTGGGCAGATGGTTCTTTCTCTCCCTGTGGACACATTCAGAAGCAGGTTTGCGTCCAAAACTGTTCATCCCGGGAGCACAATTGCACAGAGGGACGTTGTCCAGTAATAAGGACACTGGGTTCATGCTGGCCATCCTGTCAACAGAACTAGCCTTGTAGCTGTGGAAATATTAATTTGATTGGAATTACAAAGGAATGATACATGAAAAGTATGTTTCTTGTTTATTTCTCGTCCTTTCTTCGACCTGCTCCGATCAGACTTTGATTTCGTCCTCATCATCCATAAAGTTGTAGGACATTTTCTTCTTTGGCTGACCGGTGAACGCCAGTCCTGAATCTCCGGCCTCCATCCTGCTCTGTCCCTTTGAGGGGCTGACGCCATAGTGGCGTGCAAGCACATCCGCCGCACTTTGGAACCTCTCACTCTCCATTCTCATCCCTACCCGTTCAGGAGACCCCAGTAACACATCGGGTACTTTGCTAGAGAGCCTGACTCGGTTGACTTCCATCGCACCTGTCTCCTCCTCTTCGCAGTCAGCTGAAAATGGACTCCTCCCACCCCCGCAGTCCTCCCTCAGCAAAGAATCCACGTACGAGATGGTGGCCGAGCCCTTCTCGGACCCGTCGCTGGTCAGCCCACACGCAGACTCCGCCTCCTCTCCCTCCCACACGGGGACCCGCTCCTGCGGGTTGCCGTCGATCAAGCTGAAAACCTCGCTCATGAGAGAGGGCCCGAGGTCAAAGGTGAAGGTGTCCAGGGAGGTGAGGGAGGGGAGGGAATCGGAGAAGGCGTCTCTGCCTTTGGGCGGAGAGGTCACGGCCGAGGCGGAGCAGGTGGACAAGATGGCCTCGGTGGGGTCGGTCAGAGAGCCACGATGAATGTTCATGGAGCAGGGGGTGGGGATGGAGATAGACGGCTGCTGACGCTCAGAGCGCGAGAGGCGAGGCAAAGTGACGAAGCCGGACTCCAGACCTGAGGAACACATGAAACCCAACCGGCAATCATTAATAATCCCATTTTAACGTCATATTTATGTGTTTTCTGGGAGTTTTCAAGGTGAGCGTATATCTACCACACACCTCAGATTTGGATGAAACTCAAAATCGCAACTCATTTGATTTCTTTAATATGCTACAAGGCTTTTACAACATGGGTTTTATGTACTCCTAAAACTTTCCAAACTCCATAAAAGTGAGAATCTCACGCAGACCAACTCTCAGCTTGAGCTAACACATTTTTTCCAGCAGGAGGCGAAATGAACCCATCCAATTAAATGATGGCAGGAGAGCTAAATGCCCAGCATGTGGTGCGCTGAGTTGTTCTGCTCTGTGAACAGTAGGGATAATCATCTGCCTGACCCTGCCAGATCACTCGACAGGGTATCTCTCTCCCTCACACAGACACACACACACATACACGCACACATACAGTGTTGGCTGTCAACCAAATGGATAAATTACCACAGCATTTCTCAGCCAGAGCTGGACAGGGTCGAGAGTTGAGATGTTTCACCCAAAGAAAACAGACTTTTCTCAGAGAAGGACAAATAATGCTTTGCTTAGATAAGTATGTTGGGACTTTGGTGAGTGAAAAAAAATAATTATAATGTGCCATTATAAAGTTACCAGCTATAAAAAGTCATGGAATTCAAAAAAGCTTTAAAGCTAACGTGAGTTTTCTGATCATTGTCACAATATAGAAATAAGCTATTAGACACTTTGGGAAAATGACAGCTACATCCCAGCTGAATTGTGTCTAATATGTCTGAGTGTCAGCTGTCTGTCTACGTCCTACCAGCTCACGCCCAGTAATGGCTGGCAGATTTTGCCCGGACTGGTTTGTGTGGATGTGCACCAGCTTGAGCTGAGAACTGGCACAGTTAGCCTTATTTTGACGAGCTATGTGTTGTGACATGATTTCAGTCGAGATTAAAGCCTGGTTCAGTTTAAGCAGCCCTGAGTCAGGGCCTGTTCTGGGGCCGCATTCATGCCATAATTAAGCAGATCATTTCCTCTGGCCTCGCTGGATTTTTCAAGCTGTTGTGAGGCCAAAATATTTTTTGGGCTACTCGAGCAACTACAATTAGGAGATGGTTTGTTTCACTTGGCATAAAGTCTGTAAACAGGAGGAAACTACCAGCTCGGCGCTGTGCAAGGTTTTACTAAATCTAGTAACCAGTCATTTAAAAAATAAAAACTGTTTGTGTTGTAAACCACTTCGAACCTCTTTTTGTGGCCCACTCTCTGAAATAATGCCCCTGTCAGCAAGTCACAATCAGCCTTTGCCTATTTTTGTAGAGCTGTTAGACAAAGACGTTAATAATTAAAGGAAACTTGGACTAAGTGAACTCATTACTTTTTTTGCGTGCTGCATTTCTATTCTCTGAAACCCCACCAGACATACACTGACACACACGCACGCCACAAACACACACTTGGAGGCCAGCCTGCGTGACCCATGAGTGGGATGTTAACAGGGGTCACTGAGGCAGCCTCCCAGACAGCTTGTTGCCAAGTACTGTCTGGATTTCTGTGTGTAATCAAAACCAACGCAGCTCATTATGAGCCGAGGTGATTCATAAGCACATCTGAGGTAACCCTGTCTAAGGATTTTCTGGGAAGACCGATGACTGAGCGTTAAAGCGGCGCTGCAGGAGGGCTGCGTAGCTCCATCTTTTTTTTTTTGGTCAGCGCTGGTTTGCTAGTTTGCTGGTTTGACCTTTGCCTGCATCTTTGACTCTGTGTGGCAACGGCACTGTTTAATTTAAGGGAAAACATCTCGACTTAAGCTTGGAGACAATTTTGGGATTTGGTGGAGTCTTAGCTTAATCCTGAAATACCTGAGTGAAAACAGATGACGTCATGAGGAGGAATTTCCAGTGTGGGCAGTTTGGAGGGATAGCAAACATTACCCAACAATTCACCTGAATTAAAAAGTTAGATAAAGCCTAACAACACTAAATAACCCAGTTGTGGATTGTCTGTAGATGTTTCACTTCAATGTCACACACAAAGACATCTCCTACTCACCATAAGAGCTTTTCATGTCTTCTGGTGTGCTCTGAGAACTGGGAAAGAGCACTTTGGTGGTGGGACTCCCATTAGGCATATCCACATCAAGCCGGGGGAGAGAGATGGCATTTTTGATGATCGGGGAAACGGCTGGAGGCGGCGGGGACAGATCCTTTGAGCCCTCTCTGGGTCGATGGTCAGAGCCCCTCCTGATCTGCCGAAGCGTCTTGGAGAAGAACGCTCCTATCTTGTTGTCGGGCGAGGAAACGGAATCCGTCTCCCCGTTGTTCCCGTTGGCCGTCCCTCCGTGGTTGCTGAGGAAGGACGTGTCCCCGAACACATCGCCGCCGCGGCCAACATGCATGGTGTGGCGGAAGTCACCCAAAGGGGGGCTTATCATGTCCACCGTGAGGTCGCCTTTATGGCGACGCTTGCTGTGGGAGTGTGTGACCAGACCTTTAAGGCCTGACAACTTTTCCTGAAGATTCATGATCGCAACAGAGGAATCACTGAATAACACTTTAATATCAATCAAGTGTTTTCCTGCAGTTGCCTTTGATTTCACTAAAAAATCAAATCTGGGCGATCAATTTAAACAATGGTGAAATCCAGAGTTTGGAGCTGGAAAACAGCCGGCAAAGGTTCTCCCAAGATTGTGAGAATATGTTATTTCTGTGGATGGAAAGTTGAACTCCGGGTCTGCTGTGCCAAATAATTCACTGGAGTGTCACGTTTATTTATCATGTGCAGGTCAGATTTAGTCCCTCTCTTTGTAGCTTGTTGTTTTGCATAGTTAGCTAAATTAAACAGGCTTAAATTGACGAGAGCGCTGCACAGTTGTGTTTGGGGATGCAGTCGATGCTGTTGGAATGTGGTTAGATTGCCTGACTTGCTTTAAGCTTGGGGTTTTGTCAACATCAGCTCAGAAATAGGTCCATGTCCAGCTGCAAATGGTTCTGTGGTCGAACTTCGGAACCATCTATAGAGAGAGAGAGAGGAAAAAACGGGGAAAAACATCTGTTTTTAAATTGTGGACAAGGGTGTATCTAAATGTGAAGACGGTAGTGTATATTTGCAGTGAAATTCTTATTCAGCGACTGACTGCTCTGTTCCTGTGTTTAGAAAATGACTTTTTTTGCTTGCTTTTTTCCCCCGTCTAAATCGGTTTTGTGTATGTTTGTAGGATTCCCCGTCCCAAGGGTGCACTGGTCACACATTCGCTCCAAAAATCTCCCTCTCTTCAGTGACATGTAGCATTTGCCCTGTTGTGTCTGGGTTGAGGTTGGGCAAAGTTCATTGTGCTTTTCACCAAAAAGAAATATCGTGCCTAGAAACCAAAGATGCAGGCCTCATTCAGCCCAACGCAGAGATATAAAAAGACAATGATTTTTTTCCTGATAAGAAAATCCCAGATGCTACTTGCCAGATTGCTGGAGTATGGCTCACAACAGTATCTGATTTGTGCGATGAAGGAAGAGCAATTAATTACTTTTTTTGCTCACATACCCCAAACTGTCTTACTTTTATAAGTGAACTCATAGTTATGGTGATTATATGTGCATGACACTTTAAAGTGACGTAATAATCCCATAAATGGACAGTGAGCAGAGCAAGTACCTCCAGGTTTGAGCAATTGGCTACAAGACGAGAGCAGCCACTTTGTCAAATATCTGATTTTTTAGGTCAGTGAAACCTACTTGCAACTCAACTTCACAATTCTTTCTTTGACCTTTTTTTCCAACTGCACTAAGGCAACACTGATCTCTGTTTTCACTGTCTGTGTGTATGTTTCAGTGCACTGATGGTGTATGATAAAGCCTAGAGTTTCGAGCTAACTTCCAAATGAGCTAGCTGATGGTAACTTTTGTGCGTGTGCATCTGACATTACTACTGCATCATGCATGCTGCTGCTTTTATGAAGTGATGCCATTTTAGCATACGCACTTGACAAGAAGTTATTATTATTAGTTATTATTATTATTTTAGGCCAGTGAGGCTTATTCTTATCAAAGATGACTTCCTTATATAATAATTCTACCCACTTTTTGTATTTTTTTCAAGCACTAAATGTTGTCTTTTTCAAGCATTTGAACAATAAAGCTTTTTGCTTCTTTCTACATGTCACCAATCAGACAATTGACTCATGTTTTGTTCAACTGTTAACTTTTTACTGCCCTTTTTATGATTGAGATCACCAAGCCTTTTTCGTTCCCTAATGAAGGCAGAAAAGTTGGCCTTTTGTCATATGTTCTATTCCACCAAGCACAGTAATAGATATCCAATGAAAAATGCTTTTATTGCATAAAGGGGCTATAACATGGGCCTGTGTTTTTCTTTAAAGGGTTTTCACTGCAGCAGCTAAATGTCCACAGGCCTCCCACTCAAACGCGGCTCTGTCTGGCTTCATTAATGACCTGCTACGGCTCTTGAGATGGGGATTACGTCATGTCCGAGGCAGCCACTCTAATTTTTTGTTGACCGCGGCCCCAGGCCAAACGCTCAACTTCCCCTGGCTGCCGTTTTAAGAGGGGCATCTGGGAGCAGAGAGAGAGAGAGAGAGAGAGGAAACATGCCAAATACCAGCACTTCACAGAGCCATATTGGGGCTCGATATAAGGGCACTAGGGACCAGTATACTGAGGTGTGATCTTAAATTCGAGACGGCATGAGCCCACAGGGACTTTCAGTACGCTCCCATGAACTGCGCTGCAGCGACAGGCAACTTCTTTGATTAATGCAGCCCTACACCAACGGTGGTCACGGAAACAATGGTATTCACAGGCAATTAGGGACATTTTTTGCGGTGGTTTTTCAAGGTATGACAGAAAAACCTTGGTTCAATTAACAGCATACAGAATTACCAGAATACACACGGAAGAATGATTACTGTGTCTCCGGTTTCTTGCATCTGCATGTAATCCTGTTAAAAGGACCTTTTACCACAGAGCAGCGGGGGGTTGCTCCCTCTCAACTTCTTTTGTGCATTAAAAACTTCCAGGGAAAAACTAATTTAACAGAAAGATCCAATGCATTCTCCTTTCCACACTGAGGAACATTTTTTTTTGCCTTCGCTCTGCCTTCTGAGTTACACAGGTGTCAGACAAAATGGTCTGAAAAGCACAACAAGGAACAATAATATGTTGAATGCTTATAAAGCTAATAGGTTTAATGCTATAATCCCAGCGGCAGCCTGCCTACCTTCGTCTCAGATAGCAGAAAAATAGGGAACCACTTGACAGCAGGGATTTGGGCATACCCCGGATTATCCTCTAATCCTTTGTCTCCCCGATTGTAGCTGGTAGACTGCCACTTGGTCACCGAATCAAATCACTGTCAGAAGATATATAAAACAGAAAATGAGGCTGAGGGAGGGAGGGTCAGGTTACAGAAGGGAGTAAAGGGGAAAGATGGCAAATGGGGAAGAAACAGGGATGACAAATCAGTTCCTGGAGATTTGAAAAGGATGAGAGAGACTCAAATTAAGAAAGAGAACAAAGGGGATACTGAGGCAAACGTTTAAAGTCCAAGGGAAGAAATATGAAAGATTTAATATGAAGGAAGAAATACTCATTGATATTAACTGACAGTTACCAACCCCTGGACCACATGTTTTCTGTAATTAATAGTTTATAAACTTGGTAAAGCACAAATTGTCTTTTAAATTGAGAATCCCCTAAACTCCCAGTCAGAGATCATTACAGACTGCAGCTGCAGTTACCTCTCAGTCTGGTCATAAACGTGTTTCTTCGACAGCCCTCACAGAATTATGGGAAACTCCAAAAAGCCCAGTGCATATTTTTGAAAAGTGCCTGTGCTTTACACAAGTCAGAAATATCTCTTGAAGCCGTTTCCAAACAAATTCAGATTACAAGATCAACTTGTTGAACTAATGTGGGTAGGGGCAAGTTGTTTGTAGGTGTGATCATTTAGCAAGGGACAGAAAGAGTTCTCACCTACAGAAGAAAGGCATTTAGCCCAGAACGTACAAACACTACTTGTCTAGTTCCAGGCCAGCAACAAATTCAGAGCTGATGGAATGTCAGGGTCCCCGTTTATGTTACCATCCATTAATGAGCTGTTACTTAAGTAAAGAACAGAAGAACTTCCACTAAAGTTTGTAGAAGGGGACAGGAACAGAGAAAGATCCATCTGAAGGGAGGTTTTATGGTCATAAAATACCGAGTCGTTTGTCCACAATCAAGGCAAACATTGTTCAGAGCACAACCACAACCTGTTAACCATGGTGGTGGTAGTTTCATGCCCTGTTTTACCATCAGTTTTGCAGGACACAACAGCATCATCACATTAAAATAACATAGATAGTTATAACAGGATACATTGAGATATCAGTGGTACATGAAAACATCATAATTACGTCATATATCTTGAAGCTAGCTGAACTTAAGAGATAGTCTCACTGAGGTTTTAAACTCAGAACCACAGAAAATATATGGACTGCATTCTGTATTAGAAGTTGAAGTTTCCATCAACTATTAATATCAAGTGTGTGGAATGATTTATATTTCAACACTGTATACCTATATCTGCTTCAAATTATCCTTATGTCGCAAAAAAGTCTGATAGTGGTATTACAAGAAACGGTACAAGAAGTGCATGTGTAAATAAGGTTTAATGGGAGTTATCATGAATATTTTTTGCTTCTGCTATAGAAACCAACATTTTCTTTCTTGTTTTCTCGGTCCAGTCAGGCGTAAAAGTGTGTAACTGGTTCGTCCGTTAATTTGCACTACGAGCAAGACACAGAAAGTGGACATCATCCCATACGCACACTTCCTGAAGTGCAGGGGCTAAACGTCGAAACTCAAGTTGCATCCGTGTCGGGAAAATTAAACCCGCAGAACAGACTACTTACTAACCCCATCAAACCAGCGCTGTTGTGACATCTCACCAGGCGACAGCTGCTCTCGTGAAGATTCTGTCACAGGACACTCAAGGTAAAAGACTTGGACTGGATTCATGCTTCTGGACTCAGCACAACATTCCCATGTCCCATGTAGAGGGTTTTCTAGAGGTGGCTTTGCTGGATATAAACCAGAGCAACCACACTCTAATGGGAGCCGTGTGTGTTGGGTTGAGTGTGTAGGAACACATTCCTGAGCAGAGCATCAGTCTGCCTCTCGATTACGACCATCAAACATCAACCTCTGCACTGATTGAAACCATGCTTAGGACTGAGCGTCCTTCTTCTCACTGCTCATTTGGTCTTACTCTCTCATTTCATTTCCTTCCTAGCAGTACTTCTCAGCAAACTTTCTTTGTCTTTTCTTTTTCCATTACTTTATATTTCTCTTTGCTCCACCTCGTTCTTTTTTTTTTACCCTCTCCTTTGACTCAATTGCTCTCTTTCTTTCCTATTCTTCCATCTGAGTGTCTTGACTGACTTATGGGACTAAAACAGTTTGATAAAGGAGAAAGCTTTTGGACCACACATACACAGACATAATCCTCACCTTTTATGACTGTAACTCATTATGTTTACTCAGCTATAATGTTTCTTGGGTAAAATCAACTGTAGACCTGTTTCGCCACAGGCCTTCCCCTCCCTTCTCCCTCCGTGTTTTCTACTCACTAACCCCATTAACCAGGTGAACAAACATACAAGATAAGGCCACATTTTTCAGGGTCGGCCTCTGACTTTCAATTAGGTACCTATTTTCACCGTCCGCACAGAATCCAAGCAAAATACTACTACACTTCCTCTTCAGCCAAGAAAACATTTTCACGCTTCAGAAGTATCCGTATTCTCCTCGCCTCTGTGCTCCCTGGATCTGCAGGAATTGGCTGCCGCAATTTTCCGGCTTTGTTGCCTCTCTCTGTTTGTACCTTTTGCGTGCATACATGTAAACACCTTTCTTTTGCTCTCACGCACATCGCCTCATTCTTCAATGCCTCGTATGTAACAGTACAGACATTTTGAGATTATAGCCTGTTGACTTCCTGAGCGATGAGAGGATATATAAGAGGCCTTTCCACATATATAACTGTTAGTTGCTCCACCAGTGAGAGGTATGGCATTTGTAAAACAGTTTTGTTAGTTTCTTGTTGTGAACTCGGTAAACTTTGGTCATGTTATTCAGCATTGTAAAGTATGGACTTTAAATTATGTATCTCTATCCTGTCAGTTGTGCTTGTTATAATATATAACCTACACCACCTATTAGAGAAGTATGTTTTTATTTCACTGAGACTCCATATGTGTTCAGTACGTAGGCAGTAACAAACTCTTATTGAGATTTACTGTTTGGTTGATTTGATATGAACTCAACATTTCGTTTGAAGACCTCTGGTATGATATTTGTAGTTGGGAAAAGAAGGAATCATTTAAAACATGCAATGAAATTGATTTTACAGGGATAGTTTTCAGTCCTGGACAGGTCATCAAAAACAGAGACAGTTCCCCTAAAATGGCGACATCCTGTCAACTGATCACGAGCTGGAAAAATTCTAGTTCCATAAATGTCTTGATATCCATTATCCAGATATTTCCTGGCTGTACAGGAAGCCAGGAACATTGGCCATTGCCCCCAGGGGATGAATCAAAAGATGATCGCAAAAAAACTTCACTACCTTCCAAAGGTTCCCATCTAAGTTGTACTTGGCAGCACAAAAACAGAGTCTTATAATAAGATGGTGAATGAATTTGAAGCAAATGTTAAAAAAAGAAAAGCAAGTAGCTCATTGAGTATTTTCCACAAATAAATAGGAACTTGTTTCTTTGAAAGTAGAGCTGCCTGTTGCTCATTAAAATTTCATCAGAAATTATTGACAAAAACCTTCTTGTTTTGTTCAGATTTTTTCCTTCTGTCTCAATAAAAAAAAACAGAGCAGCTGAAAAAATATAGGTAAGTGTATACAATATACAAAGAGTTCTCCAAAGAGCAACTTCAAATGTCCACTAAAAAGTATTGGGCAATTGATAAAAGTTAGAAGTAAAGAAAATAACTTAATAATTGATGGTTCTCACTAGCAATAAAAATGATAAAATTATCTAAAGCTTAACCCATAGAACATTTTCAATCAAAATGAAAATATTCCATAAGGCTACATGCCAATATCCATACGTATGAACATGAGCCATACATTTGGAATATATTCAAAAATATTTAATTCCCCAAATGTAGAATAGCTTTTCACTTTTTTTGCCTGAAAAATACTGGAATATTGGACAACCACATCCAAATCCTGTTTTGATTTATTGACTTACATTAAAAATCTTTATACCAATTTCAAAAAGTTACACCCAAAAATGTCTTTTTCGCTTTAGATTTAATGATTACATTTCCTAATTCCAAAGCTACAAGAGAGGCTTTCTGTTATTACAGATGTTCTGGGGATGCAAATTACCAGTTGACCGGAGCCAAGCTCTTAAAAACGTGTCGCAGTCTTTAACAAGGGGGTTGGAGCTGTTGAGGGATGAGTGAATTGTGACCATTTGGTGACGGCACACAGTGATGTTACGCGTTTCCAAACATCTTTCTCTTTGACAAAAAAAAGGGAGGGGTGGGGGGGGATGCTGGGGAGCACCCGTGGTGTGAAAACAAACACAGTAGTCAGATTCTGTGTTCACACCTCTGCAACTGACTGACCAACTGTTTCAGCGTAAGCTGCATCAGTGACACCTAAAGGTCAAAGAGGGGCCCCTTTAGAGGAATGTTAGGACTCAGGTGAAATATATATTTTTTAAATTGGAGAATTCGTCTCCATCTATGTCATCAGGATTTGAAAAGTCCTGTATTATTAGCATAAATCATGTGCAGGGGGATGTACAGGAAACATTACATACATGTGTTAACCATCATCTGTAGCCTACAGCAAAGCTCTCAAGAAGGATATACTGAACAGCTTCATAGGGGAGAATAACTGGGGGGATTACAGAGCCAGTTAAACATGAAAAAGTCATGCACTGTACGCATCCACAGTAAGGCTGGATGTTAACTTGTCACCAGTGAAACAGGCTTTTTTTTTATTATTGATCACTACTGTGCATGTTTGTTTATTGGCAGGCTTCGGCAGGCTAATGTGGTCTTTTTTTTGTTTGCGTGTGCGTCTGCTATGTTTCACATGGTGGCCTCCGTCTTGGCTCACTGACAGGTTGAGGGGTCACAAGGCCGTTGACCCCAACTTTTAATGATCCAAACACTGTGCTGCTTGCTTGCCTCCATAATAAAAATACGTCAAGGCCCCCAGCGTCAAGTTCCACTGGATCAGACTACACCTTGGTAAATGTCCCTGACATGCACTGGAGGAAAATTTATAGTTCTGTTAGGTAACTCCTGCTATTAAAAGGCAAAAAAAAAAAATCAAAACACTCCTAGATTTAATTTTGACCAAGCCTGCAACGTGGAAATTGAAACGGTTTACTGCTCCTGCTTCTGTTGGATATAAATATGGAGCAGAGCAGATTGAGTTTCATGTTGGACACATGAGACAGCGAGGCCATTAACACCATGCATGACAACAACTGGGTTCCAGTCAGCATTGTTATGAGTCTCAAGAGTAGGATTATCTAAAACTAACCGTTATTCACTGTCAGCTCTGTGGTGTAGATCTTCATTCCACAAGGTTATTATCACACTACAACACTGTAATGATGTCAGCAATCAGCTGTCAGGTTCTCCTCCTCTAAGTTAGTCGTCTCAGTATAGTTTAGACTTTCACAAAGGAAAAATCAAATCACCCTTAATCGAATAAGTTATGATAGTATTGAAAACACAGAAACATAAAATCGTGTCATAATGATCTGCAAAATTACTGGAGATCAGAAACTTTCCGAAAAGTCTCTACATACAAAAACCCATTCAAACTCTGCTAATAGGGCTCATATAAAGTACACATGTAACTCTCATAACAGGGATTTACAGACCAAGCAGAGATGTGCGCTCTGATTAAACGTTTAAAAGTGTGTAAACTTACCTCGGGAAAGAGGAACGCAGAACACGCACACACAAACACACACACATACAAAAAATAGAAAAAAAAAATTCCAGTAGAATTATTTTTCCATTAGATGTAGGATTCGGGTTCGGCTGATCCGAGTGAGCCGCCGGAGGAGTCGGACTGTCCCGCTGGAGCGCCGGGTGCGCGGAGCGCCACAGCGCGGAGGAAAGGGGCGGGCTGTGGTTCAAATACCAACCAAAGAAAGCCCTACACAGCCTCACCACTTCGTGCTCGACCGTTATGTCTCACCATAACATTACTGGATATCTGAGTACCATGGAAAAGTTGAAAAAAAAAATTAGAAAAAAACTTATATTGCTCCTTTATTTCGTTATTCATTCTTATTTTTTATAGGAAACTTCTTGCACTGATGGCAAAATCCAAGTCTGAGAAGCTCAAACATGGTTTCCTATGTGTCAATTGCTAGGTGGTTCTTGCAGCAGATTATTGCAAAGACGTGTCAGCAAACTCCAGTCAAGTGCTGAACAGCAGACCTGACCAGATGAGCATCTGCTGACTTTATGCTTGGGGAAATACAAAATTATGAGAGGGTTTCATGATGACTCAGTTATAACACGTGTTCATGGGGCCTGATTAACCCTTATGGGAGTTGGATGCCAAACCATCTTAAGTAATTAGCTTCCATTAAAAATAAACAAACCCAATAAAACTGCAATGGCAAATTCACCAGGTGCCAATATGAGTAGCCTACCTTTAGCAAGTTAAAAATATAATAGAAGATGATGTGAAATGGGCACAGTCCTGTATTCAAAGATGAGTACAAAGATATGAAGTAGTTGGTGGTTTGCCTGTCTGGCTCTGGTGGGATACTATTCTGCTACTATTCCTGCTCTTGGTTTTTGGAAGATAGGATACTGATGGAGGAGTCAGACTGCATTTAAATGGTATCCCACTCACATTTAAAAAAAAATCTCAAGAGATTTTCCACCTTGTTTGTTAGTCCATTCTTGTCCCCCTCCCCCAAAACTGGCCCTAATAGTCGTCTTTCATGCGAACAGACGGAAATAACAACATGAATACACTAAGCCATCAACCTCTTGTGGTTTTGTGAGCAACTGTATTCTGCAAGACTCTCAATGACAGTTGCATTGTAAAAAGAACGTATTTGAGCTCTGATCGCATTTAATTGACCCTAATCAAATGATTAGTGCAACTAGTCTGTTACAAATATGTCTTGCAAACTTTGACAAATGAGTTTACAAAAAAATCACCTTGTACTTTAAAAAATTATGATTGACACATCTGGTAACTAACTGTATGTCTGCTACTCATAGAACTATAATTTCTTTATGCAGGGATGGCAATAAACACATCGTATAAGTCATAAATTGATTGGACGCAAACCAAATACCCACTGAAGCACCTTCTATGGCACCCATAGTCCTCTGAGCCGTAGCGTACCACAAACGAGCACGACTCCAGTGCCAGTTTGAAGTCTTCAGCGGGAAACACGGCCTTATCAACAGGAACAGAGTCCCATTCCATCCTCAAAAGTCCGTAACAAGCCTGTTTGTTGATCGTTGAAACTCAGCGGTGGTCTGAAGGCCTGCGAGTGTTAAACAGAAGTGATGACGCCGCAATCACATAGGAGTATGCAAGCTACAGCAATTTCCTTCTTCCCCAGTGCAAAATAACACACACTTTTTGCACAGTTTTTCAGTAAATGGATGTAGCTTTATCAAATTTGATAATAACCGTCTTTAAGAATATTCGAGTGATCATTTCCGAGTATTTCTGCCACCAATAAAGTAACATTACATCAGGAGAGTCCTTTTTATCTGAAATCATTTTTTAAAATGTTAATGGTTTTTTGGACTTTTATTGACCCGGAGGAAAACGATTTTGACTCTTAATTGGAACTGTAATGATTGTGGCCTTCAGTATTGAGTGTCATCTGTGGGTTAATGCCTGTGCATCTGCAAATTAACGTTGTGTTTAGGAACAAAGGCTGCGCAAGTTTTACTTAGACACTGTTTAATACACACCTATAATCTGTATTAGAGGGCATCTGAGGATGAATCTAAATGTGTGCGTGTATCTGTACTTGTGAGTGGTCCAGATATTACTCATGTTGTGACAATCTCAGTCTGTTTACACAGTCACTATATTCGGATTTGTCCTCTTACTTATAAGCAGAAAGAAGCCAGACCCCATGAGGTTAATCATTTATTCTCGAGGTGGATATTTTTAAGGTTAGTTAGGCTTAGGTGAAGGTGTGGATGAGAGTTAGGGTTATGACGAGGTTGTGTTTACAGATTGGACTTAAGCTTGACAATGAAAGGCCCTGTTCAGACCTGGCATTGTCAAGCTTCCTGAGCCATCACCTTCTAGGGCTAGTAGACAGCTCTCACTACATTTGTTCAGACCTTGCAATGAAATGCATGTTCCAATACATCTTAATTTATCAGTTGAGACCTGAGGCTCACTTACCTGCACCAAATATGAGTAAACAGGAGGGTAATATCTGTGGAAAGCCTTTTCGTTGTTTTGAACTGTGACTCAGCGAGAGGGAGGAAGAAAATGCACTTTTGTCATTGGTCTATAAGGAGAAGAAAATTGCAAGTCAGAATGGGTCTATGCTTGTGTTTATAAATCAAATCAACCTAAAAATGTTCACAAACTCCTTATTTACATCAGTAAACTTTTCAAACAAGTTTGTTTAAAAAAATACAGACTCATTCTTTCTGATTTGATGATGCTGATGGCGCATAAAGAAACAAATCCTTCCATTTATGCAGTGGAATTCAACAGCTTTGATGGCTTCTTAGTGAGGCTCAGGAGAATTTTGTGTTTACATTACATTACATTATTTATGGTCACAATAGTCCCAGACACAGTCTGAATGGAGTCATTCATTCCGAATGTGTCTCTAGTGAATTAAGACACCTATTCAATGCTATTCATTCATGATTAGATCAGCCAAGGCCTGGGTGTACATTAACTCAGGCCCTTTTTAACTAACTTTGTGTTTGTGTGTACGTTTTTGCTTTTATACCTTATAAGGACCTTCTGTGGTGTAATCACTGACCTCGGGAGGACCAATAGGTTTTGTGGGGTGAGTGGAATTCCCAAATGCTGTGAGTTGAAACTAGGTTAGGTGTAGGTTTTTGATTAAGCGCACATATCTATTGGAAATCGATGCAATGTCCTAAAAAGATTGATACGCTGGGTGTCTATGTGTGTAACCCAATAAACCTGCAATGGCAAATTGCTGTTTTTTGTCTGTTAGTCTTCTGCTGCCACCGCTCTCCCACCACCACTTCACAGATATGCAGTCTTGGCACTATTGATGCTTTCAGGATATTCCTCAAGTGACTCTTAGTTATAGAATTTTCAGACTTTTCGCGACAATGGTGGCAAATACAAAAAAACATATTCTCTTAAAAAATCAATTTATTTGCCCTGTTTTGTTTCCTTGTGATCGAATTGGTAACAATCTCTCAATGAGTGTGTTCACTGTCTTTTTCACATCTTATGCTAGTTACCAGAGGATTGTGCTAAAAGCCGAACTAGAAAATTTAAAACATACAAAACCAGTTCCCCCCGCGACCCCATGAGGGAATAAGCGGTATTGATAATGGATGGATGGATGGATGGATGGAAAACATCTGTATTACATCTGTCACATGGAGATAATACAGGAGTTCAGTTATTTAAATTTAGATAAGGCAAACACAAAACAAAACAAAAATGGCGCGGTTGGTTTTTGAGGCAACTGCTTCAATTACGTCTCCTCTGATGGTCACTTAAACATCTAATACTTCAAATGAATACAGAATACATAAGGTAGGACTCTTGAATAGGCAAACATTGCAACATCTGATTATGTTCAGGCACCAAAACAACTATATAAAGTCTAGGAAAACTTTATTTTGTTTGATATACACCATTTGTCTTTCCTACCTTTTAATGTACTTATTTCTTACAATGTAGATTTTTTTTTTATGGCAAAGCCTCAGAAAAGTGTTATCAGTGGATAACATCCAGTCTACAGTATTAATATGTCTGGTCCAGACACTGAAGGACTTTAGTCAGACTATTTGAAAAATAATACTACACAGCTGGGTTTAAAAAATGATGCCAAGCACTAAAGGTCATGAGAGAAGTAGGGAGTTAGAACAAGTTGGTTAATGATCGTGTGGAAATACAAAGCATTTCCAGCTCTTTCATTTGTTGAGGAATACATTAATTCACTCATTTCTGTGTGTTTTATCACTGAAATGTTCATATATTTACATTTTCTGCTGCAAACCTTAAGTGTTTGAGAATCCAGTTCTTCTGTGCATGAT
Organism: Menidia beryllina; assembly: GCA_013363375.1. NCBI lineage: Eukaryota > Metazoa > Chordata > Actinopteri > Atheriniformes > Atherinopsidae > Menidia > Menidia beryllina. The sequence continues at coordinate 10,351,602 of JABUIW010000056.1, forward strand.
TCATCTGAAGACTTTTTGGTTCTGTCTGGTCTTTCTGTTTCTTTTTAAACTACCTTGTGACTGATCTAGGTTTCAGTCACTATTTGTCTCAGCTCTGCAGCAGATTTATTCCCTCATTAAAGCTCTGTTTGGGGCCTGCTGGTTGTCTTGGTTTTGAGGTCGCTCACATCTTTGTTGCTGCAAGTTTGAAATACAAATATTGTTTCCCGGCAGATCTGCCAGAGCTGTCAGTTGTTTTGTTTTTTATGGACTACTTTCCCAAGCATCTCATCTTTCTTCATCTTTCTTTTTTTTTCCGGGTTTCTGGGTTTTGCACAATCTTGAATCCTCCTGTCCATCTCGGTGTTCTGACCACCCCCCTTCTCTCCCAGGCTTTCCTTTGCATCCGTCTTCTCTCTCTGTCCAGCGCTGCATCCCAAGATAAACAACCTCTGTTCAGAGGCATGTAAGCTATTTGTTCAAAAAAGCTCACAAGCTTTTGGAGGCCGTTCAGAGCCATGTCCCCAAAGGGAGGCAAGATTACAAATTTAGTGCTTTTCACAATCTCTCCCTCTGTTTTTCATTTTTCTTGGTCTTCTAACGGTTCTTTCTTTTTTCTTTTTTTCCCCAACTCTCTCACGGCTTGTTCATTTCTCACTTCAAACAGGGTGATTTCCAGATATGTGAGTTCTGCTGCCTTCCCACCTTTAAGACTGACCTTTTGACCCTCCTGTTACAGCCAAATTGCCATATGGCGCCCTCTCATTCCTTCTTTTGATTAATGTTGATTATTTCATCTGAAACTTTAATCTCTTCCTACTGAATAGTTCACAGGGTGAAGAATTATCATGAGAGCAGTGTTTAACATGGCTGTGGTCAGCCTGTGTCCCTTTGTGTCACATACAAACAAACACTCCAAATTTGGCATGAGCTAATCTGCTGTTTGTCTGAAAAACCTTTTACGGGTAAAAGACCTGAACATTGTTTTCCTGACAACAAGGATGCATGAAATGTGTATGTGTCCGTTTAGGAATTGTGGGGTTCTGGGAGACTAGTGAGATTGTCTGCTGTCCATTACAGAATAATGTACAACACATGTTTGATGCTTTAAAAACGTTGTAAGATAACGCTGAATGCTGTATTCTCATCTACCATTACATATTTTTTTCTCTGCCACATTTCTTTAACTGACAGAAACCTGGAGATTTTTCACTAGATTCCTTACAAACTCACTTGCAGGTGTATCATAGGCTGAGATCAGGCTGTATAACACCCTCATATACACACATAAATTTGTTCAACAACACTCAGGCTATGTTTAGACTGTGCCACCATTCTTACATTGTGATACAAATCACTGTTTTTCTTTTCCAAGCGTCGTGAAGGGATAATTATATCTATCGAGACAGGAAATTACAGAAAGCAGGAATGGCAGAGGGGGCAGTAGCTTTTGTCTTCTTGAACTAACCTGACCCGTGTTTTGTTTTTGTGGCCAAGTCTGTCCCCTGTGAACACCAGTGGCAGAGATGACTGTAGACAGTGAAAGATTTACGTTATCTTTTCTGTCTCAAAATGTTCCCTAAAATTCACATCCCCCTGATAACTAAGTGTGTGAGGATGACCAACAAAGTCATTTTTAACACACACATTTTTTTTTTCATGTCAAAGAGGGCTTTTGTTTGTGCTTTTCTGGCCTCAAACAGTACGTTTGTGGCCTTGTTCCTGGTTGAGTCTTTCCAAGCACTTTCTGGAAGAGACAAGAGTTGATTTTATCCTGTGGCTGCTGGACTCATCAGGTGGAAGACTACATTGGAAAATCTGTGCTGTCTGAGAACTTACGTTAAAAAGCCTCAAGTTCAGTCAGTAACCACTGCCTTTAACCACAGCTATTGTGGTTTGCCACTGTGCCGTTTTGGTCTTTTTAAAGTTTTACTTGAATATTGAGGACAAATATTGATTGAATTATCACATATTTACCAAATGACTGATGGAAAAACATAGAAAATATGACCTATATATGATACTTATACACCTGTTGTGATGAAACCTTTTTCTGTAGTTTTGAAATAGTAAGAAAAAGCTTGATTGTGTTTGATTAGATCTAGCAACAGAGCTCCTTTTATAAACAACATAAGAGCATATCCAGCTCTTATGTTCTTAAGGAACTATCTTGTTTGGCAAAATAACATGGATTGAACTGCTGCTACATGGATATGATATATTAAGTACCATTTTAGATTTTAATTAGTTGTTTTCTAAATCAAAATGGTATTAAAAGTCTTCAGAAATAAGCTTACAACCATTGTAGTAAGCTGTAAGAAAAAATTTTAAGCTTTATTATTAGTTTAATAAGTTAGCTTGCTACAGTACATAGAATCTTCTGCAAAAACACTTTTAAGTTGTAACAAACAATTGCAATGGGCATAAATGGTTTGGGGATATTATAATGGAAAATCAGTTGTTCAATTCAAATTATGGTTTATTCGTGTAAATCTACCACTGTTGTCTTTATAAGAAATGGAGCTGGGTTTACAGCATGCGCTTGATCAACTAATATTTCCCAGAGGAGAATTTGCACACATCTTTCTGGGAAAAACTACCAAGAGTTCCAAAAAATTCAGCGAAATACCAAACTGACTTTCAAGCCCACAATGGACTATACCATAATTTGAAAGACGTTTTCAGGTAATGAACAACAGCCCCCTGAAATTACAAGTAATGGTTTGGAAAATATCTCCCTCTCAAATTGTGCGGTGAAATTATAGAGTTATGTACTGTTATAACGAGTGTGCTTACAGGACTATGTTTGTTTTGGTTAAATTTGACGTATGTTTACAATAATTGGTCCATTAACATAAAGAGATTAAAAGAAAGGAAAGCAGCTCTCGAGTATACCTTCTAAAATATGTACTGTAACTTCACATAGGCAGCTGATATTTGTCCAATTCTAATGTTTTCAAATGGCCAGAGTCCTTTCTGTGAGTTTTGGAAGTTGAGGCAGACAAACTGCCTGCCAACAGACTGTTTCATGAAGTGCAAAATCTCACTTTCAAACTGACCCAAAACTTAATTAGATTCAAGCCCTCGCTCTAATATCCTCATTTTGTTGTATTTGTACATTGAAGACGGACCGAGTTACAGTAAGTAAATCTTCTATCTACGGCCTTATTCTCTCTATAGTGGCGAGACTGGTTTAAATTAGGGTTCTGCAACCTTTTAGTGGCTTGTCTGCTCATTTCACTACTAGAATAACAGCAGCTACTGTGTTTTTCAGGAGTCTGGAACCAAACGTCTGTCTGGGGAGTCTGCAGTGGACACAGGTGCTCAGTTGCTCTTTTTCCCCCCTCCAGGTTTTTGGTTGAATGATGTGTTCAGCAGAGACTGCTTTACTATCTTGGAGAAAAAAGACCGAAGACCTTGTTTTCATCTCAACTGTTTCATGATCAGATTATTGCCCCCCTGCCTCTCTGTCGATGTGGCCTCTTGTGTGTATCACATATACTCTGCATGTGTTTAGAGCTCATATGCATGAATGCATGTCCATTACAGAAACATAAATATAGTCTTCATCTCCTTTCAGCACTTAAATGTGTATCAACAACAAAAACACCAACAAAGAGTCTTGTGACGTATTGGGCAGACACAGACTGGAGCACATACACAAACAGTTGAGTAGTCATTTTCAATTGGTAGTATTATTCTACATGGAACCAGTTTACAAGCCTGTGATTTCCTGATGATTCTTACCTTGTTGCCTAATAAGAGCCAGGTTTTGCTCCTGTTCCCCAGTAACCCTGAGTTGGAATTAGTGGTTACAGAAAATGGATAGCGGCTTAAACAATAAGGATCATGCACTGGTAAAAGATAATGTAATGAAGATAATGTTTGCCGAGGTCACAGATCGCTACTTGGTGCTACCAAGTGAATAGACTCTTGGTGTAAGGTCTTTTTGCTACAGCTCAGTAGGCTATATCCATCTCTTGAGGACACATTTAAAAAATCAGATACAAGATGGGGTTGTTGACACATCAGGGGTCTCTACAACCTTATAGAGTACATACATTATCCATCGTTTGTATGTGTGGTGATCTAAGAGTTTTTTTGGTTTGTCTTCTAGCTTCTGTGCCACGTTTTGTTAATATCCATGTTATTTGGTTTGTCTGGCTAACAGTTGTCTATTGTTTTTGTTTCCTGCCTGTTTGGTATTACGGTTTTTTTATTTCCTGTTTCTGAATTCTGTGTCACTTTGTTATATACTTTTATAGTTTTTTTTCTTTGCTTTTACTTAACTTTGCAGATCCTGATCTTTGTTCGCTTCAGTTAGTTTCACCGCTAAACTTGGTTTAATTGGCAATTATGCATACTTATTCATTTCCATTAGAACACAAATTTCTGTTTCTTGCCAGATCATTGTCTTTGGCCTCAGTCATGTTGATATAACATGACTCATAACAGACTTCACAGCTTCCTCTGTGGGTCTGTCCTGTTTTCGTCTGACCTTTTGTTGATTTTTATGTTTGGTACCTTGCTGCCCCAGCCCTGGAAGCAGATTTTTTTTACTCCACAAGCTCTGTTTCCTCTACAGTAGGTTCTGCAGTAGGATCCTTTACCTCCACCGGCTCTAGCCATGAATCGTCAAGGTTTTTCTTTCTTTGTTCTTTCATTGTTTTCTTTTTCATTGTAACATAGCATTGCATAGCATTGTAAAATGTATTTTCTACCATCTTTTTCAAGATTCGATGCAATATGAGCTTTTAATAAACTGACCATTTGAATACAATATATTTTCACTCCACATTGGCCACATGCCTGGTTTCAAGAGATCTTTTGCAAAGCCAAGCACACAGTTTACAAGGTTGTGGGCAGTATTCATCAAGATTGCAGGAAAAAATGTGGGAAAAAATGAGAAATACCACAATGGCTTTGTTCACAAACAATATTTCAGTGGCTTACGCAAAGCTCCAGTGTAAAAGATTTGAACTTGATGTTGCCGAGTACAGAAACAAATAGAGAATGTCAGATATACGACTAGCTCAGCCTCACCACATTTGAATATTTTAAAGTTTTTCCAGCTGGGTTTTATGTAACTTAAATCAATGGGCTCAAGCAACCACATGATCAGATCATCCGAACGGACTGGCTAGGGGTGAGTTTGCATAACATTTATGTTATCATTACTTTGCTGAGTTTGAGACTCAAAATTCCGAGTGTTGACTTTCTAGGCTGCTGAAAGGATGAGTGGTGCACCACTTGAAAATGAGTTATCTCTTGTTCCCCACTAAAGAAAACCATCGCGTTGTAAGAATAATCACAGTCTTTGATACACTAAAAACTGTAAAAGCCTCTGTTGGAAATCCCCACCCTTTGTGGTTTCATTTTACAAACCCCAACCCCTCTGTACTCCACCCTTCACCTCCTCCTGCTGTATTCCCCATCAGTCCACTTTCACATACATCTGGGAGTACACACTCGTGCTGTAGATGCAGCCAGTCAAACGGGGATGCTACGCTGATTAGCTTCCTGACAGGAACCCTACCGCCCACCCCCTGAGTTGAAGTTGGGTTCCTCCTTAACGGCCCGACAGTGGGTGGAGTGCCGCAGCCGTCGCTGTTTGTTTGCACTGTGTCCTTATTTCCGTGAATTCTGTCCTAACAGGAAGCACGGAGAGGAGATGGGACAATGGGCTATTGTAAGACCATATTTTATGGAGGCTCAAGCAGCAAGATTCAAACAGGAAAGCGCACGAAGACGGCTGGAAACATAAACTCTAACTTGCACAAACAGACAGAACAGAAACTCCCCCAAACACTGTGGCATCTTCCTGCTACGTTTTCTTACCTTTAAGAAGCGCTCACCCCTGACCTGAGCCAAATTACAATATTTTCTTTTAACCCAAAGTCTGTCCTTTTTTTTTTTTAACAAACTAAGACGAAGACTATCTCTCACTTTGCTAGAATTTCCCCTCATCCACGAACCATCTGTTCTTCATAATGTGGTGAGTCCAGGAAACATACAATGTTATACTGGGATACATCCACTCATATGCTACACAGTGGAAATCCCAAATAAGTTTTTTTTTCTCATGGTGTGAGACGATCCAAAAATATGAAAGTAAGAAGTCTTTTCAGTATCTTCTGTACCATCCTATGTCACACAGTGATAGGAACTTACCATTCTCCCATAGTTACCTCAGTTTCATTGTCATGTTGCCATGTTGCTCCACTCACTTCACCTGTGTTCATTACCCTTAGCTGCCACCCCTCACCAATAATCCTTCATATTTAAGGTCCCTGGTTTATCGCCGTCATGGTCAGATACTTGTAATTGCTGCTTAAACTCTGTAGTTTTGTTTCTCAGTTCTCCGTGATAGGCGGTGTGGTGACTTCTTGGATTCTTCAGTGTTAGTTCTTAATGGGGTTCCAGCTCAACCGCACTGTTTAGTTTTAATAAATCAGTCTGAATTGCCTCTACTTCTGGGTTTTGTCTATGTCTGCATCTGGGTCCTCCAAATCATCACCTACAACACACTGTGACAATCGCTAACGATGCACCCTCTGAATGATAGAAAGCATACCTCAAACACACTTTCACTGGGAAAGCGTAATAGTGAAAATTAAATAAAATAAAGAATCTTTCGACCACAGCTACAAACTGGCAATGTGGGACTTTTCCACTGAGATGTTCCATGGGGAGATTGTGCATATTTGTGCTGTGATGTACCAAGGCCATCCTCACAATTTTTATATTAACAGTCCTCCTTGAAAAATGTCTCAATACCTGTTTAGCTTAATCCAGCTTCTCCAGCCAAAATTTTAAAAGGCATCAGCAGGAATGTCTTATGCTGATCATGAGACACATTAAAACATAGCAACCCTTCTGCTCAGTTAGATATTGCCCAACACAATGTCGAGCCAAATCATTGAATGACAACCTGAACATTGAAAGAATACCTTTAAAAAATCTTCCATATGAGAAGTTAAAAATGAACTGTAATGGATGTCTCCTTGGTAATCCACAACCCTAAACATCTTGCAAGTACCTACACACAGCAAGCTCTCAGATGAACACATCCAAGTCTGTGCCTGAGGCTTTGCCACCTTTCAGGTCAGCGAGAAAATCCTGCCTCTGGATGATGTATGGATTCATGCGGGCTGCAAAGGAAGGAAAGATCAAGAGGAAGGCAGGCCATTTGCAGACCTGAAGGTATGTGGCAAAGCAACGCGGTTTTCCATACTGTTTGTGTGCTGTATGTGTGGCTGAGGGGATGAATTCTTTCGTCCCGGCCTGTGATTCTAGAGATCGGACAACAGAGTTGCTTATATAAACTGTACCGTGTGTTTACATAGTTAATCCACAGGTCAGTGATGTCTAAGGCTGTGATAAAAAAAAGAAGTCTTGACAAAAGCAAATGCGACTACGCATATATATGTGTGTGTAAGCGTCTGTGTGCTATGAGGAATGTCATTATGTGACCTGTGTTCTCTTTGCGTGTGGATGAGTGACCTGGAATTTTGACCCTATATGCGCTTGCTTTGCTCTGACACAAGTCTTCATGCTCACATTCTTATCAGACTTGCATGTGGTCTGAACAAAATCCCAGCCATCCTAACCAAAAACAAAGTAGTCTGCGCAGGGTGGCAGCATTAGTGTGATTTCACTCACCTCACTGTAATTAGTCTTCTATGCGTTTGGCTCCATGCCCTCTAAATAATAGTGTGCAGATGTAGCGTCACGTTTGGAAGTGTTAAGAGCTGTGTAATTTAAGTTTCTATTTCAGTTTGATAGGAAAGAAGCAAGTTTTAAAGGAGGTTTTTCCTGTGATTGTGAATGAAAGCTGTACTTTGTCACGTTCTCGTTGACTGTTATGACTGTTATGTGGTACTGCTGAGGTTATATTACTGAAAATATAAGATTGTTCCAACAAAATGAGTACAAACAGATAATTCAACTGTTTTTTGTTTCATCAAATTAGAAGGAGACTAAATTGAGTTAAAACAAATTAAATTGAAAATAGACTGAATTGCACTGTATTTAACTCTGGCTTGTGAAGGTTTCTGCTGTGAAATGGCCCAAGTGACATAAACTGAACATGCCAAGTGCAGGTCTGTCAATTGTTTTTAATGCTGTATCTATATGATAAGAAACATACATTATGGGTTTACTAAGCTAAAACATTATCATTCAAATATAATTCTAAACAGCATTAAAAGCTTTAAAACCAAATTCAACAGCAACATTAGAAATGCAGTAGAAAATTAAAACTTCTTACAAAAAAAATTAAACATGAGAGAGAGAACCAAAGGGGGGGGGCCTACGCAGAGGATTTTGTGGATGATCAAATGTATGGTGGATGGCTGGGAGGTTTTTAAGGGTATTATAGTTGCATTAATAAAATGTGCCATAAAAAAGTAAACATTTAACCTGACTACACTTCATTTTAATGTAGTTATCTTTGAACCACATGAAGGTTTTTTCAATGCATTTTACAGTGAAAAAAAAAGGTCAGTGGGGCATGGAAAGAGGTAGTACAGTGCTTAGTGTGTGTCTGCGACTGGTTTAAAAACTAATGATCAACAGTTGTGATCACAAAGAGCTAAACTGTGCATCTATCTCTAATTTTTAGGTCAGAATTCGGAATTCAGAATGTCAGAATTCAATGTCGGGTTAAGGTTTTTCCAAACTCAAGCTGTGTTGAGGGGGTTTATTAGAGTAAGAACTCTTTAAGAATTTTCAGTTTCAAAGTTAAATTGAAATGTGCTGTAACACTTCCAATAATTTGTTGGATTTATGGTCCATTTCTGATATTAGGAAGGACAAATGCCAACTTGGTTCTTCCCCTGGATTTGCCCCAGAAAACCCCCCAGTTATTAGGCACAAAACATTTATAATGAGGTGAGAAGGTGTGGAACGAACCCTGTTTGAATTCTATCCAATCCAGATTTGTGCAAACACTTCTCACTCTTTAACTTTGCCATCAGTTGTGGTTGGTTAGCACAAGCCATCAAAAACATATGGCTTGGATTAAATATGAACCAAGAGAAGCTGGTGACAGTTTGGCTCTATCTATGGATGTTACCCCTATCAAAACAACATACCACACTTTATGTGCCTTTAATTTGACACTACTTCATACTGGATATGTGGCCAGATGTACTTATTGCATGTTTTATTGTGAGTCTGAGTTGCAGAGGAATGGAATGTTTTTTTGTTTAGTTTTTTTGCCTCTCCTGTTATCTGATAGCAGTTTGAAATAATTGTTGCTGAAGAAAGTAGCTGAAGTTGGAGCTGGAGGAGGAAACAGGGACGACAGCATACACAGAACAACGATGTGTCTTACATAATTACAAAAAGACATCATGCAGTTTGCAATACAGTTGGCTCTTTCAAATATCTCATGAACAATTTGCCATGAGAGCATGCAGAGAAAAACAAGGGTGTGTGTTTGTCTGTGACTATTAGTAACTATTAAATTCTATCATTCGGTGCTTCTTTTTTTTCTTTTTACCACACACAGTTTCTGCCATCTGACTTCCTAAGCATCTCTGTTTTAGGGTCTTTTCCCTTCTCACATCTTTCCTCTGCTCTGCAGCGCTGATTGCTTGTCTCCTCATGGCCTGGTGCCCAGCCACCGCTGGGTAGCATTCCTCACTTGGAGCCAGCTGGAAGAAAGGGAGGAGAAGTGAAGGACGAATGGAAGGAATGAGACCAGGAACCACAGTGAATCTTGTATCTGAAGGATTGGTGACATAGTTGAAGAGACGAGGAGCGCTTTCTACTGAGAAGCAGTTTAATTCTATATTTTTAACAGCACCCACTGATCTTAAATCCTCATTTTTAGCTCCTGTTTATAGTCACATCCACTCACTCTTGCCCAGCTGCTTACTTATTACAACACTCTCACTGAGGCCACAAGAAACCCACATGGCTTCATGCAGAGGTCTACTAAAATACACAAAACCCTCAAATACACACTGCATGCCCTTCTTTTCTTTCACGGAGGGAAATTAAATGCCATATCTTGAAAGTAACTTATGATGTCTGCGCTGCTCCTGAAGTGCAAAAAACAGGGATTTGCTGAGAAAGCAAAATGGACTCCACCCTGCCCCAAAGCTCCTATTTTTCTGGAAACTCAAATACAAGTGTGAGTATGTGATTTTTTAGGCTTGCGGGTGCATGTGTGTGCAAGCAGTACAGATGATTTCTGTGTGTCTGCTGTGTGTCTGCTGTGTGTGGCATGTACTTTGGGAACTGCTGGCAGATGGAGCTCTCAGACTGTGGGTATGAGACAGTTAAAGAGTTTAGCTAAGCCTGAAATTTAAGCCACACTGGAACACACCAGCCACGCACACAGTCCCCTGCTCTTTCATTGCTCTTACATCTGTCTCTCACTCTGTCATTTCTTTTTGTTTTTTTAACTCCGTAGAAGTCATCTTTTGTCTTTGCCATTTCCCACCAAAACCATCTACACATGCCTTATCAATAAACAGTAGAAATAAACCTTTTTATAGCGTCTCTTAAACATTCTAAATGATAGATTACTAGACGTTTAAGCAGTTTTGACAGACTAGAATAAAAAAAAAAGAATAAAAAAGATGACCATTGCTGTATTTAAATCATAAAAAACTAGCAATAACTGAATGGCTGAAACATTGAAATGATCCACCCAGCTTTGGCCAGTCTCTTCAGAGGTGAAGGAAATATAAAACTGACCTAACGTATCAAAAAAGTAGTTCAGGCACTACTTTTAAAAAGGGTTATAACATCATAGAACTTTAGAAGCTTGTCAGATTTTTCCTGAATCCCAGTGCGGAAATTCTACGGGCATCACGTCCCTGTAAAATTCATTAAAAAAATAATAACACACACAAGCCCTGACCTTAAAATCCAACATGGCTGCCATTATCAAAAAAATAAGTGATGATAAACTCTTTAATAGCTCTACAATGTATCAGTAGCATGGATGATAATGTCTGGGATTTATTTGTGCACATATCATTATAGTGTCTATACATAGAAAACACAATATAATGCTTTATGACCATCTTGATTAATGGTATTCAAAGATGGCTGACTTGACTGGCATTAAGGACATAGTTCCATTTAGATGTGGACATTTCAGATATTAGGAGGTGTCTTCAGTTTTTACTTTGTGCTGGCATGCAAGATGATCATTCTTTTTGAGTATATTCATTTGTCCCAAACCCAAAAAATGTGTGAGTGCTGTAAGGATATGCGAGATCTGATTTATGCCGGCCACTGCTTTGATACATCGTGTTCAATAGAGGTCAAAGAATCCTTTGAGAAAACATGAGTTTTTGAACATCTTGAAAAAATCTATCAAAGGTTCTCCTTTGACTTTATTTCATACTTATACAATGCTCCACTTAAATATAGCTGGAGTGACAAAATCTTCTTTTCTGTAGTGTATATTTGAAGTGAGCAGGAAAGCTGGAAGTCATTTTGTGGATTATGAACTCATGCCATTCTAATGAGACAGTTATGAACCAGCTGAAGGGTCACTGGGTTGGGTTCATGACTTGAAAGTAACCTATTAGTGTCCGCTGACCAAACCTACACATATGGCCTTCTGAGGTGGTTGAGGGGAAGTGTCTGGTTTTACTAAGCAGCTCCTGTGCACGGCTTTCGCTAAGAAAGAATTGAGGTAAAACAGCAAAATGAAGAAGTAAAAAAAAATAAAAAAGGGGAAGTTTGTGCCTCTGTGCTAAAAGGGCTGAACGTATGTTATACAAATTAGGAAGGAGGAAAGAAAAAACAAAGCACATGAAGTCCTATGCAGGTATACTTAATGTTTAAAGTGTGTTTTTATACTGTGGAATGTAAAGTTAAAATAAGATGAGAAAATTTGGATTGGGTGCTCCTTTGTTTGAGTCTCTAAAGTCGCATCCAAAGCATAAACTTTAACTCGTTTGGAACCACTTTCCAGCTTCATTTTGGCAGGATGGTAGAAGACTTCTCCAGCAGCTGTCAGTCCGATGGAAACTTTGAGATCATTAAGGGGCTATTCGAAGGCTCATTAATTCTTCAGTTTGGAAATAAACTGACTGAGAGACAACAAATGATCTTGTAGTCTTTTAAAATTGCATAATTAGGCCAGTCTCCGGGTTGCAGTGGAACATATTTGTAGCCCAATGTAATGACAAAGAAAGAGGAGAGGAATCAGCAGCACAGTGGCTCATAAAGCATAGGCATAGGCTACACCTACAACAAACAGCACACATCTTTAGCTCATTAGATAATGGAAAGGTACTTTATAGTTTCATCAGTGTTTTCCTGCACACCCCTAATTAAGAGAACCTTTAATTTAGACTGTGTTTACCATTTAGTCTTTGGCTTCCCTGAGTTTTAACCCCTGACCCTGAACAAATCACCACTGCTCCTCCAAAACCCATCTAGAATCTGCTTACTTAAATTGTTGAACACAGGAACTCCATCGATCCCTTCCTCTGTTATAAGCAGAACTTCACACACAAAAAAAAAGAGAAAAAAAGACTTCTTTTCATCAGTGCAGACTCACACAGGCCGGACAGGCATTTCCTGTGGGTGGGACATGAGAGCGAGACATTCTTGAGCCAGGCACCTCGACTTCCTGCCTCTGTTAATTCCACATTGAAAGACAAACTGTCTGGACCTGAAATCATTGAACGCACTTTTTGAAGAACGTAAAAGTGGCTTGAGTTGAACATGAAAGATAAAAATACGTAAAAAAACACATATATACATAGAATGACATATACAGAATGATAATTTGTCACCTAACTTAATGACACATGGTTGAGCTTGTGTATGTGCACCAGTCAACATATATTTACAAACCATATATTCCCATTTGTTTTTCCATCCTGTCTTTTTGTTCCAGCTTGATCCACAAATGGAAAACTATATATTTCCATGCCTCCAGTGTCAGGGTTTTTTTTTTTTACTGTGTGTATGTATGTTTGTGTGCACCATGAGGTGTTGCAGTAGGTGTCACAAAGAATCAGTTTCTTCCTGGGGGTCAACAGCTGCACCATAGTGTTGGCATTTGGCAGCTGGAGCACTTCAGAGAGCAAGCAGTTCACTGTGGGTGAGATTTGCATGCATGTACATCATAGAGGTTAAATGAATGTATAAGTATGTACCTCAGCTCTCTCGTAGATCAACCAAAACATTAAAGCTGTTAAGTGAATAACATCATCTTGCTATGACATTCTGCTGCTATATTTTTGGGTTGTGACATTTGACAAAAGTGCTTCGGGCGATGGCCGAGCCAGCTTCTAAATTTAGCATCAGCGGGATACGCAGGACCCAGCCTGATCCATGCAGGCCACGCCACACACCACAGCACCCAGAGGATTGTCTGCCAACATCCCAGTACCAGGCCATCTTTGGACGGGTCATAGCCGTTTAAGTGGCACTTTGCTTTACCTTTCCAACGATATAGCATTACCAGTAATTCAATATAGTTTAATGTAACATACGAGATTTTTCAAGTTAATTTTATACCTGTTCCAAGTGCTTAATGTTTGTTTTGTGTTTCTTGAATGGCTATTAATTGGCAACATCCTACCACATCAAAATTTTAGATATAGAACCATTTTTGCAAACACACACCATGTATTAAAAAACAACTTTATTTCAATACTAGCAAAAAATATACAGATGTGAACCTTCGAAGATTTCCTGTGTTTGGCAGACAGTTAGGGAATGCTAAGGAAATAAGATAAGCCAACAATTAGTGCAGTAAACTCCCAAATAAACCATGTAGGTGACTGCCAAGAGCAAATGTGAACATAAACTGAATGGGTTTCCCCCCCCCTCCCTGAAGCAGATCTCCAACTAACAAAAAGCAGAAAATGTTTGAGATGCATTTCTATGTACCTGCTGCCCCCTTATGGCCAATGTGAACGTAGCTCCACACATGAACAAAAGCACTTCTCGGCTCAGGTAAATTCCAGGGTTAAAAATATATACACTATATTGCCAAAAGTATTTGCTCACCTGCCTTGACTCACATATGAGCTTAAGTGACATCCCGTTCCTAATCCATAGGGTTCAATATGACGTCGGTCCACCCTTTGCAGCTAGAACAGCTTCAACTCTTCTGGGAAGGCTGTCCACAAGGTTTAGGAGTGTGTTTATGGGAATTTTTGACCATTCTTCCAGAAGCGCATTTGTGAGGTCGCACACTGATGTTGGACGAGAAGGCCTGGCTCTCAGTCTCCGCTCTAATTCATCCCAAAGGTGTTCTATCGGGTTGAGGTCAGGACTCTGTGCAGGCCAGTCAAGTTCATCCACACCAGACTCTGTCATCCATGTCTTTATGGACCTTGCTTTGTGCACTGGTGCACAGTCATGTTGGAAGAGGAAGGGGCCAGCTCCAAACTGTTCCCACAAAGTTGGGAGCATGGAATTGTCCAAAATGTCTTGGTATGCTGAAGCATTCAGAGTTCCTTTCACTGGAACTAAGGGGCCAAGCCCAGCTCCTGAAAAACAACCCCACACCATAATCCCCCCTCCACCAAACTTTACACTTGGCACAATGCAGTCAGACAAGTACCGTTCTCCTGGCAACCGCCAAACCCAGACCCGTCCATCAGATTGCCAGATGGAGAAGCGCGATTCGTCACTCCAGAGAACGCGTCTCCACTGCTCTAGAGTCCAGTGGCGGCGTGCTTTACACCACCGCATCCGACGCTTTGCATTGCACTTGGTGATGTATGGCTTGGATGCAGCTGCTCGACCATGGAAACCCATTCCATGAAGCTCTCTGCGCACTGTTCTTGAGCTAATCTGAAGGCCACATGAAGTTTGGAGGTCTGTAGTGATTGACTCTGCAGAAAGTTGGCGACCTCTTCGCACTATGCGCGTCAGCATCCGCTGACCCCGCTCCGTCAGTTTACGTGGCCTACCACTTCGTGGCTGAGTTGCTGTCGTTCCCAAACACTTCCATTTTCTTATAATACAGCTGACAGTTGACTGTGGAATATTTAGGAGCGAGGAAATTTCACGACTGGATTTGTTGCACAGGTGGCATCCTATCACAGTTCCACGCTGGAATTCACTGAGCTCCTGAGAGCGACCCATTCTTTCACAAATGTTTGTAAAAACAGTCTGCATGCCTAGGTGCTTGAATTTATACACCTGTGGCCATGGAAGTGATTGGAACACCTGATTCCGATAATTTGGATGGGTGAGCAAATACTTTTGGCAATATAGTGTATATACATTTCTTGCTTAAAGTGTTAACACAGTGATAAACAACAATCCCCTAAGGCAAAATATCCACCATGTGGGAATTTGAGGTTTCACTGTGTGAGCAATCTGCTTAATTCACTCTATCTTTCCCTCGCACAAGGAATAAAGAAGTTCGATTTGCTCAGCATATTCAAATCCAGGCCTGTGGAGGAAAAAAAAGAAAGAAAAGAAAGCTATGTTAAAACAGCTCTTGAAATAAGCCACGGCCCACAGTGGCTCATTTACTACCTTTTTGACAGATTACCCATTTAGCAAAAAAGTGTTCTCTTTTACTGTGGTACTCTCACCGTCCAGGCGTCTCCAAGATCAGAGGGATGTTGTCCAGTCTGGGCTCATTAACTATGTCTCGAAATGCTGAGATTCCAATGTTACCTTTACCGATATCTTCATGGCGATCGAGGTTACAACCAAGCTTACCTGTGATATCACAGAGAAAAAACCACAGTGTACAGCAGAATACAGTTATTTACCAACGTGATATGCTCTTTTTGACCTGGCTGTACCTTTGGAATCATTTAGATGGATCGCTTTAAGATAATGAAGCCCAACTTCCTGATCAAACTGATCGAGCATGGCTTTCACTCCTCCCTCTGCAGCCAGGTCATAACCTTACGAGAAAAAGACATTTACACTTTGAGAAGAAATAAAGAAATTGCCATGGATTTTGAAACATAATAAAGGTTACTTCTAAATTGAGCCGCAACCCTTTCTTATAGCTTAAAAGATGTTGGGTAATGGTAAGTAAGCTCTCAGGTTTTTCTCACCTGCTGCGAAGGCGTGACAGGTATCCAGGCACACCCCCACTCTGGTCTGGTCTCTCACTTTGTCTATGATGCTCTTGAGCTCTGAGAACTTGCCACCAACTGTGCTGCCTTGGCCACTCATGTTCTCCAACACTGGTCCCAAGAGGGGGACAAAATTGGGTTACAATACCATTCTTAACACACCAATTTAACATTTACCGTACTATAACATCTGAATGACTAAAATAGCTACCTCCTTTAATAAGCAGATGTATGTTTCACAAGTACAGGGAGTTATTTAACTGGTTGTCTTCGTTTAAAAGATACTTTTCAACCTTAAGTCAAATCCATGCATAATCCTGATTGATTTTATATGCATTAATTGAATTCAAAGTTGTACAAGTAACAACATGGGGCAAACTGACTTACAGATACTGAACCAAAATTCATTGAAATTAAGATTTAAATGCCAACAACCCATAGGTTAGACCTATGCCAATATACCCAAATGTAAAGTTAATGATATCAACTCTCTGTACCTGTAACTACTGCAGGTGTTTGTTGGTGGGCGTGGTTTATGGCTCCTGCAATCTTGTCCACGCACTGCTCAGTGGTGATGGTGCCCAGGGAGGAGCCAGGATGGAAGTTATAAAGACTGAGGCCCAAAAGGCTGCAGCGGCTGAGCTCATCCACCAGCAGGCTCTGGCTTTTATCAAACACATCTAGTTCCAACATGGTACACAAACCAGTTTGAAGTCACACTACAACAGAGGATGATGCCAGAGACTGTCACACGAAAACAAAAAGGGTAGTTGAGGAAAGGTTAAGCACAAAGTGTTCACGAAAAAGAAAACAAAACAGGGTTCGACTAACCATCTTTAGGAGATCCACAGTTCATCAGGTAGGATCCATGAGGCAGAATGTGAGCTGGGTCGTATCCCTGTAGAGAACATTGCTCCCGGAACCGTTCTGCTGCTGCCTTGTCCAATGCAGGCCTTTTCCAAGACCTCTGAGAGCCCAGAAACAGGGCAAAACTTTCCCCACCCATCTCCGCACAGGACTCCACTGCTTTCCATATCCCACCTAGGCAAAAACAGACATGAACATTTTCCACCCAGATATCAAACTAACATGGCACAAATAGGTCCAGGAAGCATCATGGACAAATGTCTTTTATACAGATAACCAGGCCAAAGAAGTGCCGTTAACATAGGTAATGAGTGGAGGACAGAAGAGCTTCGTAAAGAAGAAGTTACAGGACTATGAAAGCCTTAAACCTTAGCTGTTTTTGGGAGACCAAATACTTATTTTCCACCATAATTTACAAAAGAATTCCATAAAAATCTTATGTTATTTCTTGGATTTTTTTCTCACCTATGCTGAGAACAACAGACCTCTCATCTTTCTAAGAAGGAGAACTTGCACAATCATTGACTGACTAAATATCCGGTACATTGATACGTGTGCAGGTTTATGTATTTTTACGCATTTCATTTCTGAGAGACTCAGTCTCTCTTAAGTGCTCTTCTTTATCCCCAATCACTGATTCATGCCAATTAACCACTAACCAAGTAGCTACTACTGTACATGCTTTACCACATATGTCTTTTTACATTTCCAAAACTGAGTTAGGGCAACAAAAGCCTAGGAGACCATTCCAGCCTTTTCTGCACCCCCTACTAGGTAACACTTTGCTCCCATCAAAATAAAAATTATTGTGTTTTTTTCTTCTTCACGAGATGGTAAAATGTGTCCATTGCTATTATAATCGTTAACCTTTTCCATGAAGACCGTATATAGATATTAGTTTACGAGATTTGCTAATCAGTGGCATTATGATTCATTTCCATATATTTGATATTAGTGTGCACAGAAGGCAAAACCACATCTCAGAAAGACAAATAACATAACCAGTCAGATATAAGTAAAACGGAAAGATGAGACAAAATGAGTCATGCAGAAAATTCTCGGAGACAGTTACAGTGAAAGGTGAAATCACACCATACCTTGAATTCCAACGTGAGCTCCGATGTACTTTTTATTCCCAGAGTTCCTCCTTCTACTATTGCCCCTCTCATCTGCCTCATAAATCTCCTTCTTCTTCTCCTCCTCGCCTCCAATAGCATCTTCGTTTTTCCTTTTCGTTGCTCCCCTTTTTCTCGGACCCATTCTCTCTAGAAGAATTCACGAATTAGCAAATGTCTCAAATGGGATTATCGTTGTCGTTTGGTCCTTTTTACGTCTCTTCGAATTGGGTGCCCGCTTACTTGAATGAACGGTGGTGGTAAGTTTGACAAACGAAAGTTTATGAAGGTCAAAAGCGTGTTTTATTCATCCCTCCTGACAGGAGCCAGCCAGTCAGAGGGCTTCCACGCAGCTGCTTCGGGCTGCCCATTGGAGACGCTTCATGCTGAGCAGCAAAATGGCCGCCCGTCAACCGACTGACTCCACAGCGCTTTGAAATTTAAATTCTTCTGCACATTAAGGTTTACACTATTGAAACATTAGTACTTATTTACAAGCCGGTATCTTATTACGCGTGAATTCTCGTTATCTGCCACTTCCTTGACTCCGCTCAGGCGTCGCTGTTCTTGTAGCCTCGACGAATGCCTCAAAAAGCTAAAAAGAAAAAATCGCACTGAAGCACTTTAGCTAAGATAGCTAGCACGCTAGCATATCTTCATATGTGATTCCTGAGGTGAGTAGCTGGAATTATGCACGCTGCTTATAGTTTATGTACTATAGTTGTTGGCATGCATGCCCAAAAATCGCTAACGACGGTGAAATAACATGTCACGACGTTCGTTGTCTTCGTTTGCGCCATTAACCTGGCTACTTGTAGCTGCTGTCAGAGGGTAACGTTAACTTAGCTTAACTAGCTAACGTTCAATAAGTCTAGCAGCATTTTCCTTAGCAGACTTAGGTATTTTGACTTGAGTGTGTTTAGCTGTTTATAAAATTAGAACTATATTAGAACATACGACGGGTGACAGTTTGTTAAGATCATTAACTTGTTCATTTGTGTTGTGTTTTGTCCACATATTTTACGTACGAATGGGCAGAAACCACTCCTTGATGCTAGCACCGACAAATTGAAAGACTGCCAGTATTATGAGCTTGTCTAAACCTGTTGGGACGAAGGTGGCTGGATATTTCCGCTCTGTTCAAGCAACTTTTTGTCACCTCAGTCTTCGATTCTTTGAAAATGCCTTTGATATTTGTGTTTAAACACAAAGTCTTCTCGTTGCTGCATTAGCTTAACCCAAGCCGATGGGCTTAAAATAACGTTGACAGGACCGACGGCAACATAACCTGGTTGAGTCATTAGAAAGATTGTTGGAGAGCAGGCAGATGGAAATAATAACATAATCGGGTTTGTCTTTCGCATTTTATTGGGGTCAGAAATGTTGCAGGAATGGATTAAAGTTAGATTCCCGTCATTGAAGGAATACTGCTTGCTGGACGCGTAAATGGCTCTGAGCAGAAACGAAACCAACTAAAGACGAACACAACCCGAACTCGATTGTAAACTCAGATCATGCGTCGTTATATAAATGGCAATCTGCTTTCCAAATGACTTAATAACAGGATTGTTTTGTTGTTGCTTCGATGGAAGTTCGTATGCTGAAACATCCTGTTTTGAGTTGTGTGGTTTCCATATTTCACTCACAATCACAGTGTATCCCATATAGTTTTTTTAAAATTACCATCACAATAAGCATTTAAATTTTAGGATTCAAAATCTGTATTGTTTTGTATCATTTGATCGCAATGAGGTAATGTGTCAGAAATCAGTTATGATCTGTATGATTTCCATAACTGTTCAGTCAGTTTGTTGACTAGATCATTTTACTAACAGAATCAAGGCACTTAGTAAAGTATAGGCAAGAAGAAGTTTAATGTGAGAATTTTGTCAAACACTTAATAGTTAGAATTACTTTGGAAGTTGCATTCCAAGAGCCATTTGCCTCAAAGGGAAATTTTAGCCAATTGTCCCTTTGGGGCTCAACGGTGGAATCAAAAACTAGTTTTTAGATGCGATTGGATTGACAAGTAATTGTTACAGACGCTTAAATAAATGGCCAAATCTCCATTAGAATGACCAACTTCTGACCACATGCGGTTATGTTGTTTCTTCTTTAGAAAAAAGGAGTGTCAGGTCAGGAGAAGCAGTTCATGGAAGACAAGAAAAGGAAGAAAGACGAAAAAAGGAAAAGGGAAGCCTCGCAGAAGGTGAGCTTGTTCATCTCATTGGCTTTATACACACTAAAGCGCTTCAAATGATTGGACCCTGCACTGTAAAATCTTTGAATTTATTTTGAATTATTATGTATAGCTAGTAAATTAAGAAATTAAACACACCGTTTTTTTATTGATGATGGAAAAAAACACAACTTTACTTTATTCTTTCTGTTATGTATTCTTATGTATTTCTTGTTTTTAAAACACTGATTTACAAGCTTTTACAATTGCATTACATTCATTTGGGTTAATAAGACAAGTCATACGTGTCCCCAAAATTCCAGTACATCTTGTACATCTCTCCATTATACCCATTAGTACTATCATACATGTGAACGTAATACCCTAAACTCAAGCAGTCCTGTACTCCAGACCCAGAATATTACACATTTCATTTATGATTGTCATCTTCAGCATGCAGAGCAATGTATACTCCCATAACACCAGCTAAACAAGGACTCACCTGACGATAGCAATATGTATCTCTGATTCCTCAGACATGAGCTTGTTCCTTGCCATATCGTGTAGACTTCATATATGTCTTTGACATTGCTAATTCAGTTAGGTTATGGTTTGGAATGCAGTAATAACCTATATAAATGTTGATAGTGTAGCTGCGTTGATCGTGGTGACATGACGGTGTCTAATGCTGCACAGTATATAAGGGTGACAAAGTTGGGTCCTGTAGGTTTTAGATGTATCCATGCTGCTATACATCTGATTCTAATGAAATGGATCGCTTCAAATCTTTTGTTGTTAAGCCCTGCACAGACCTGCTAATGGTCTGTGATCTGAAGCAAGGAAACATATAAAACCGGCAGAACAGTGGCCCTCAATGATTGGAGTGTGGCACTTGTGGGGCAGCGGATCACACAGAGATTTTCTATCCTTGTCCTTTACATTATGAAATATTCCCCATATTCTGATATGTTTTCACAATATTGCACTGTGGATGTAGAGGACAAAAGTTCTCAGTCTTGAGTTTAGAAATGTGTCTTTACATTTAAAGATAATTCTATTTCATAGTTTTCCCCAAATAACCTTTGCTCCTTACATACTCAATCCCGATGCACTCATCCTTCAAATAAACTGATAAAGAAGATATTTTTGTATCAGAGTTGCTTAATGAAGCCACTAAACAATCCCTTTAGAGTATTTTAATCAGAGAAAATATTCCAGATTTCCTGGAAAGATGGTTTGCATATGTTGTGAACCTACACTATGCTGTGTTTTTGCTGTTTTCCGTTTATGCTAACGTGTCATCAATAAGAAAGAAAAAAAGTCTCTGGGTCTTGAATTACTTGCTTTCAAAGGAGTATGTGTTTTATGAAAGTTATCTTTTTAAATTGAAGTGTGAAGCCAGATGACCAGAATCACCTACAGTTTAATTTATTAAGATATGAAATCTGACTGATACAGTAAATAATACGAGTTATGTGGTAATGATTATAGAAGTAAAACTTTTTTGAATATTTTATCAGTTTGCTCTAAACTGTTTAAAATTACTTGTTAACATTTATTTTTTTCATTGTAGGTTACAGAGCAAAAAAACAAAGGTAAGCAGCACTATCTTCAATTTTATTTATCAATTTATATCCAAAATAAGCTTTTTTTACTAAAACATGTTTCTTTTGATAGTAGTGTTTTCCCAAGATAGCATTACAATCGTAATGGAATTCTGCTGGATAACTAGATAACATTTGATGTCTTAATCACTTTTAATGTAGACATCTGCCTGTATTTAAAGAAGTTTTATGTTTTAGAAACAAGACTCCAAATCTAAAAAAAAAAAAAAAAAAAACGTTTATGCATCATTAAAAAAATGTTTTAAACCTATACTTTCCCACCTTACCAATTTTACAGCCCCATTTTTGTTAGAGCTCTTTTTTGTTTGTTTTTTGTTAAATTGTTCTTTGAAGGTTTTCTTGGTGAAATTACTATGGCTTTCATGCGTCCATTCTTTTTTCCCATCAGTGCCAGACTTGACAAAGCCTGCTTCTGCCCAGTCTCCGGCCACTCAGAGCAGCTCTGCCTCCCTCAGCCCTGGACCCACCCCCTCTGCCTCTCCATCTCCAGCAACCTCAGGCCCTGGCAGCGCTGCCACCCCGTCTCAGGGCGGCAACAATGCCAAGCGCCTGGCAGTGGCCAACGGACAGCCCACCTCCTCCACTAGTTCTTCCTCCACCACTGGTAGCCCCAGTGTTGCTGGAAACAGCAGTACAAGTAGCGGAGGCGGAACTCAGGCGCCTCAGCAGCCACCACGCTACATGCCGAGAGAAGTGCCGCCACGATTCCGCTGCCAGCAGGACCATAAAGTGCTACTGAAGAGGGGTCAGCCGCCACTGTCCTCCATGCTACTGGGAGGTGGAGGTGGAGGAGGAGGAGGGGATGGGCTGAATGCAAACATGGCTGCTGTCTCAGGTATGCCTTCTAGAAGTGTAGTAGTTTCTACAAGTTTGATCAAGACTTTCCAAATCTCAGAGAGAGGATCTTGAGTGACAGCACAACAGAGGCAGCTGAAGGCACTCTTTGAATCAAGGTGCTGTCAGGAAATGTTGGAACTGTTATAAGATCCATCATAGATGCAGTCATTTGTAGTGAAAATAACATATAGCACTGGTAAAGTTTGGTAATTTAAACTGTTTTTATCAGTACTATGAACAGCATGTTAAGTAAGCAAGACTAATTATATTTGCTGAATTGACCAGTATGTTAAGCTTAAAATCTGAAATTGAAAGAAGAAAATCTTGAATTTGAAAAAATATATAAAGACGCATATTTTTATTTTGACTACTGTTTTGTTCTTCAAAATTGAAGAACTTCCATACTTAAAGATTAATTCATACTAACTTAAATATTCATTTTTTGCTTTTGAACAATAATATCATTCATATGTTTTTCTTGTGTAATTTCCTTTACAGATTCTGGTACAGCTGTGTCCTCAGTGGCCCTCACCTCATCATCAGTTGCTGCTTCTACAACTACTTCTAATTATGCAAATTCCATGTGGGGGGCAAGCTCAGGCAGCCAGGCCTCCTCTCAGGGCAGGGAGAAGGTCATTGTTGATGGCAATGACCTTGAGGAGTGGCCTAGTATAGCTGGCGGTGATGGTGGGAACAGCGGTAACAACGGAATGCCTGTGAATAGCATCAGTGCCTCTGGCAACCAGTCCTCTCCCACTTCCTCATTCTCTTTGCCCAATGAATGTATGCAGTCGTCCAGCAGTGTCGTGTGGGGGACGACTCCCTCCCAGGGTCATATTGGAGGAGGTACTGCAGTAGCTGCAGCTGGGCCTCTGCTACAACAGCCCTCCTCACTTTCCAAAGCCCCCGCTGTATCCGGGAGCCATGATGCCAGTGGCCCCATTGATGGTAGCAGTGGGATTCCAGGTGCCAACTTCAGTCCAAATGCCAACCCTTCAGCCTGGCCGGCCCTAGTGCAGCAGGATGGCCCCACTGCTGCCGGGGAAGGAGGTCTGACTTGCTTCCATCAACAGGGTTCTGGAGGGTCCACCAACAACTCTGCCTCCTTGGGGCTGGGAGGCGGGGCGGTTGGGGTGCTCGGGGGTCACCACCCAATATCTGTGAATCAGTCAAGCACCCATCAGCACCAACTTCACCAAATGCAATCCAGAGACAGAGAAATAGGAGGGGGGAAGTGGGAAGGTGAATCAGCGGGACCAAAAATTGCAGGGGGGGAAGGGATCGGGGGAGGAATGGACCATGGTGTGGTAGGAGGTGGGATGAGTGTGGGAGACCACAGCCTTGCCTCCTCATGGAGAGGCCAACCTTCTTACCCTGCAGCTAACTCCAAAACGGGTGCCTCAAGGAATGATGGATGGGAGGGTGGAGGAAGTGGAGGATCAGGTGATGCAGAAGGGGATAAAGGGACCTTGGGTTGGGGATATCCTAGTTCCACAAGTGGGATTAATGCTTGGGGCAGTGCTGGAAGTGGGGGAAATGGTGGTCAAACCTCCGGAGTATCTCAGGGAGGGTGGGGGTTATCAGGAGGTGGAGGAGAGAGAGGAGTTTTTGGAAGTGATTGGGGTCGTAGCTCCCCTGGTATTAGTGGTACTAATCCAGGAAGTGAGGAAATAGGAGCCTGCAGTAGTAATAGCAGCAGTAGTGGAGGCAGCACAGCAGGTATACTTCCTGTCGCTTCCTCCTCTTCAACAGCCACCACTTCAACCAGAGCCTGGGACAATCAGAAAGAAGAGGGTGAGACAGTGGAGTGGGGGGAAGGAGAAGGACAAGGAACTCGAGGAGGATCATCATCTAGTGGGGGAAATTCCAGAAATGGGAATGCGCCTGGCTGCAATCGTTCTCGTCGACCGGCACCTAATGCTGAAGCTGCCTTACAGAGCCTGCTCAATCGGTCTGATCTGGACCCTCGGGTTCTATCCAACACAGGCTGGGGCCAAACGCAGATTCGACAAAACACATCTTGGGATGTTGATGAGTATTCTGCACAGAACAAAGGGGGAGCTTCATTGAAAAACTCATCCTCCCTTGGAAGTCATAATCAGTATTCTAGTGGACCTAGAAACCCAAGCACTGACTCTGTTGGTCCAGGGGTCAGTCCCTCCCTGGTTACTTCGACTGGGTCCTCTGGAGAGGGGTGGGAGAGCAGCAGCAACAGTAGCAGTAGTGGAGCCTCGTTGTCTGGGAGAGCCCTACCGCCCACATGCTCCAACATGAGGAATCTAGGCGTCTCACAATCTGGACCAGTGACCACAACCGTACCTGGTATGGGGGCAGGGGTAATACCTGCAGCTAGCCAGCAAGTAAAGCCCTGGGGTGGTGGAGGAGTTGGGATTGGAGACAGCCATGATGCCAAGGGTTGGGGTAACGAGGAATGGAGAAGCGGTAGTAGAGGAGAAAAGGGAGGAGGGTGGAGTGATATTGGCCAGCAAAGTGAAACGGTCAGTGGAGGCTGGGGAGGAAATCAGCAGGAGAAAGGGACAGGGGGGTGGAAAGAAATAGGAAGGAATGGAGATGCAGGCGGTTGGGGATCAGAACCGAAGGCTGCACCAAGTAAGGATTGGGGGGAACAGGAGTCCAAATCAAGTAGCGGTGGAGGGGGGTGGGGGGACGAGAGGAGGAATGGAGGACACTCAGGTGGGGATTCAGGTGTGGGTGGTTGGGGGAACTGGGATGAGAATGCTCCCCGTAGGACCTGGGGAGCCGGGGGCACAGGGGGAGGGGGCACCGGGGGAGGGGGGGTAGATGCGGTTGGAGGAATGGGGTCCAAACCTCACCAGAGCTGGACTGGAGGAAACAAAATGCACCAGATGCCAAACAGCCAATCGGGCTCTGTCTCAGGCCCACAGGCACAACTGCAACAGCAACAATCACAGCCCCGTAATCAGCTTCCACAGCAAGTGTTGGACCAAGGGGCTATGCAAGGGGGTGGGGGAAGAAAACAGATTTCTCAAGCCCAGACACAGAACCAAAGCTCAGGCTGGACCTCGGGACCCATACCTGGTGTCTCTGGAGGAGGTGGAAGTGGATCTGAACCAAGCGGGTGGGAGGAGCCCTCACCACAGTCCATCAGTAGGAAAAATGAGATAGATGATGGAACATCAGCATGGGGAGACCCAACCCATTACAATTACAAGCCGGTCAACCTGTGGGATAAGAACAGCAGTCCTGCTGGCCAGCAGCCACACGCACCGGTTCAGCTCCAGCAGCAGCAGCAGCAAGTTGCTCCTGTTCAGCAACAACCCAGCAGGCAGGCTGCAGGGCCTGGAAGCAACCGAGACTTTAACTCCGGCCCTGGATCTACGAAAGCCTCCACCATGGGTAAGACGCTCAGAGCTGAACTGACTGTGTATTCAGGATTTAGTGTTTATAGAAATGATATCATTTGGTTAGTGGTAGTTCATTTAAGGCTGACTGTGCAGTGAAAGTATTTGCTTTGAAGGTTTTGGTGTTGCTCGTGGTTGTAGCTTTGGCTTAAGAGATGAAGATGTCAAAGCACGTCACTATTTGCTGCTGATGGCAAAGAATCTGGAAAAGGAGGCTTTCAGTGTTAAAATCTGTTTGTGCACTGGAGTGAAACTGGCTTGAGTGCCACTGTATTTGT
This sequence comes from Menidia beryllina, assembly GCA_013363375.1. NCBI lineage: Eukaryota > Metazoa > Chordata > Actinopteri > Atheriniformes > Atherinopsidae > Menidia > Menidia beryllina. Next base: position 10,377,905 of record JABUIW010000056.1, read on the forward strand.
AGACTGGTTGCTTTGATTTTTGGTGTGGAACATCACATCAAGCAAAGAATTTATAGGATAAAAACAATGAAACGGCACTTCCATAAGCCCTTATAAATCCTTGTTACTACATGGTTTACATCAGATTACAGTGAAGTTATCAAGTAGCTCCATCTTTGTCATGCTCCCACCTCAACCTTGCTCATGTGTGTCTGTAGATCCATCGGGATGGGGGAGCACTTCTGCAGCTAGCCCTACTGTTGATAACGGTACAGCGGCTTGGGGAAAACCAAGTGACACCCCAACGGGCTGGGGAGACCCTGATGACGCTGGAGGGAAGACGACATGCTGGGGAAACCCTTCTTCAAATACGATCAGATCTGGTTAGAAAACAGCTCAAAACTGATTAGAGTATAAGAAAACAGCTTAAAGTAAATCTGTATCATAGAATAAATTGCTTATTTAATTTTAACTGCATTTTGTTGAGTTATACAAGACTGTATTTTAGATACTGGCAGGCTTAAACAATGAACTTCACTTTGTCAATTGGCCATTATTAATGCTCCTTTTTTTCTTTTTTGCCACAGGTTCAAAGTCTATGCAAGACGGCTGGGGGGACAAAGACAGTTCAGTGGCAGCCTCACGGCACTCAAGCTGGGAAGAGGAAGAAGAAGGAGGTGGCATGTGGAACAGCACCAGCTCCCAGGGAAGTGGCTCGTCTTGGGGACAGGGAAGCAACGGAGGCTGGGGACAAAGCCACTCTGGAAAGAAAACCAGCAACAAGGTAAGCCACTGGTGGAAAAAATAAAGAGAGAAGGGAGAAGTAGGAATTACTTTGTTGTAGGTTGAACATTTCCTGTACAATTATTATTTTTTTTCCAACCAGTATTCTTTTTGTGTTGACCCTCAGGGTCCAATGAAATCTGGTGGAGGAGATTCATGGATGAGTCCCATCAACAGACAATTTTCTAACATGGGCTTACTAGTAAGACTCAACTTTTATACCCAACTATTTTCTTTTCCTTAAAAAAAAAAAGTTTGGGTACTTATGACATTGTATATTGCTGATGGTTCTTTTCTCCTGACCAGAATGACGATGCCAGTGGGCCAAACATTGACCTTGCTCCAGGTTCTCTTCAGGAGAAAAAGATGGAGGCAGAAAAAAGAGGCATGGGAATGAATGATTACAATGGAGACATGAGAAAAAGAGGAGGAGGAGGGGGTGTGATTTATCGCCCCCCAGGGTCCAAAGAGCCAGCACCAGGAGATTCTGGTCCTTACTATGACAAGGTGATGCTTTGCCTCCCATCGTATTAAGCTTCGTCTCTCACGTCTTGTGTCTAGAAAACTCTTGGTCTTTTATCTCTATTTATTGGCTCTTGTGATTCTACCCTTTCTTCCTACCTTTTCCACCTGCCCTCTTTCCATCTTCCCCTACACCCTTTACCACTACGCAAATTGGTGTTCCACTGGCTGTCACTGTGACAGACTTTGCATTTGATCAATCAAGATGGGTGCCTTGGGGAGGAGGGTCCTAGCTCTCTGTACTCACCACCCTCTGTCTACAAGCCCCATACCCTCTTCAACCACTCTATCCCCTTTAGACAAGTAAGAGAAATGCTCCTCTTGTTTCTGTCCTTCTGCATAAGCTTACGGTTATTGCAGTTTTGTCTTAAATGTATCCTAACACCTCCTTCATCCACTGAGATGTCACGTTGTTGGTCACATACACAATTTCACGCATGTGCCTCTCTGGTTGTGGTTCCTCTTTTCACGTTTTGTTTTCCATATTTGTATGTAGGGTGGTCACAGTATCTTTAGCAGTTCAGGAGGGATGGCCCAGTCAAGACATCAGCCAAGTATCCCGCAGATGAACCAATCCCCAGGGATACGAGCGCAAGTGCCTCATCAGTTCCTGTCTCCCCAGGTACTAACCCGTCTGCTTGTGCTGTTTTTGATGCTTTGCACTCATTATTGACACAGGTGGAATTATTATTTTGAGAAAGGACACCTCCACAGAGGCACCGTACACTGTCCAAGCTAAAGAGATGAAACCCTGTAAAAAGGCATATAGTCTACATTTTTTATCCCATCCAAAGCATGTAGTTACTTTGATATTTGTAGCTTTGCACTTTTAAATTCGCAGCCTTTTCTGAGATTATTGATAGGAACTGCACATTCTCAGCAGACATCATGATCTTTGATGTCCTTTGAGATGCATAAAGGTTTGTCAGTATGCTTCAGACTGCACTTAACTCCTTTTTTTAAATAATATAAAGCTATAAAACACTTGCCAGCATCTAAGAGTGTCACTGTTGTTAAGGATGATTTGAAACATATGTAGCTCCTGTAGGTTACTGCATCAGTTTGTTTGTGTGGTTACATGTTGTACGTCTGCCGTTGTCTCCAGGTGCCAGGCTCCGTGCTGAAGCAGATGGCCCCCTCCAGCGGGAGCGTGGGGGGTGTTGGAGGCATGGGGGGGGTTGGAGGGGTGGCAGGAGTCGGAGGAGTCGGAGGAGGTGTTTTTCCTCCACAGCTGTCTCCTCAACATATTGCCATGCTCAGCAGCATCTACCCACCTCACATCCAGTTTCAACTGGTAAGAAGCCTCCACAGGGTCTGCAAGCAGGCTAAAAATGACTCAAGTGTTTGGTCATCTCACATTAGGTTTTGTAAAGAAATATGTAGTTTATTATTTATTGAAGATGTACTCCTGATCAGAAAATCAGTTTTTCTGTTATTCATGTCTGTGTTGACGTCTCACCTGTTCTCTTGTGTCTGTTCTTGGAGGCTTGTCAGCTCCTCCTCCAGCAGCAGCAGCAGACGCCGCAGCAGCAGCAGATGCTGCAAAACCAGAGGAAGTTCACTCCGAGCGTACGGCAGCAGGCCGACCCTCAGCAGGTACCTACACACACAGCAACCCGGGACATTAGGGATTTTGGTTTTATTGTTTTCTTCCCCTCCAAGCTAATGACTCGCGCTGTTGTCTTGCGTCCTCAGCTGGCGAGGATCATGGCGATGATCCAGCAGCAGCAGAGGCAGCCCCACCAGGTCGGAGGTTTAGGTGGCAGCTCCAAACTCTCCCCCTCCCACCATGGTGGAGTGGGTCCCAAACTGCCTGGTGCTGATCCCCTGCCCCACCCAGGCTTGGCCGGGTCAATGGCTGAAATGCACCAGAAATCTCTAGGACCATACTCCGGTAAGTTTCTGGGGTGCCTGTTTTGTTTGCCTTACCAAATTCCAAGTAGCACCGTTTGAGTTATTTATTTTATTAATTTACACATAAATATTTTATTTATTGGATGTTAATTTGCACTAATCTGGTCCTTCTTTACTTCTAAACAGGCTTTAGTTCTGGGGTGAACCTTCCAGGTTTTGACGTGGGTAGCTCCATGATGGGGGGGCCTGGAGCCATAAAGGATGTCGGGGGTCAGCAGTCTCGTTTTAAGTGGGTAATGGAGGGAAACTGTTCTCCCGACACTTCCTCGCCTGAGAACGCATACCACAAAAACGGTGAGTTTGATGAGTTATCTTTGCATTTGCTGCCGGTGTGTTCAACAAAACGCAGAATGTAACGATGCAGAAGCAGATGGTGTTTATGGGATTAGATGTGAAGTCGCATGTTAAGGTGATGGGTGAGCCATCTGGTATTAAGTGATGTAACACAGTCTTTGGCCACCTCTCAGGTCCTATTACCCCCATAAAAATGCCAGGGAGCTCACCTTACTCCCAGTACGACATGATGGTTGGAGACGGGCTGAGTGAGAACTGGCATCGCACCCCCGGCAACAAGATGGGCGCCAAGCCCCCCAACACGCCAAGCTGGCCTCCTGGTTAGTAACAATATGTGGTTAAAGTTATGACTCCAGCTGGGAAAGTCAGTCAAAAGAGAAGAAAGAATATCTACATTTCTCATTTAGTAGCTATGGGAAGTTTGAAAACGAGACTCAGGGTTGTCGGGTTTTCGTGTGTTTTGTGGTTCACGTCTATTCCATTTATGCTCTTGATAGCTAGAACACACTCACATCTGTTTGTATTTCCGCTGTAGAGTTCCAGCCGGGTGTCCCATGGAAGGGAATTGACCGCGTTGATCCTGAGACCGACCCCTACATGACCCCCGGGAGCATGATGCTGAGCGCAGTGTCCCCCGGTCTCAACGACTCAGAGCACCAGTTGCTGCAGGACAATACTGGTGCGACTGCAGTTTCATTCTTTTGCCAGTCTACATTGCCCAAAAAAAGAGACTTTTCTGTTCTCCTTAGGGTTTGATTTGGTTTGGTATTGATTTGCTTTGTAAATCAATCATTTAATTCTAGAACTCAAAGACATTTGTCAAGCTTAACATAATTTAGCCATCAAACCAAAATAGGTTTTTGGGATCTTTGTTTTTTGTCTCGTTTTAATCTGTGCTTTGTCCTTTTGTCCGCAGATTCCACCCCTCCCCTGAACACCTTGCTGCCTTCACATAATGCCTGGCCTTACAGTGCCTCAGACAGCCCCCTCAACCATGCACACAACTCAGGTGACTTAAACATAAGGGGACACGCCGTCCTCCTCTCAGGCTTGCTTTTGTTTGTTTCAGTCTGTGTCGTTGTGTTAACTTTGGAATTTTATTTGTGTGTCGCGTTTTTTTGTGCTTGGGGAAAATGTGAGACGTGAATAATTAGATTGTTATCGATTTAAAATGTCAGCAAGTCGAAGCCCTCAGACTCAACGGTATCCACGTTCTTCTTTGCCGGACAGCAAAGTACACAGACTACAAGACCAGCTGGCCTCCAGAGCCCATTGGACACAAGTCCTGGAAACCCAGCCCTGGCAGCAGCCAGGCCCAGCTTTCCCGCCCACCTCCAGGCCTCAGCAGCCAAAAGCGGCCATCGCCTTCCCCTTGGTCAGGGGGAGCACCTCGATTCGCTGGCCGCGGCTGGGGGAGTAGCTCAAGCACTTCTGGTAAGGCTTTTATTCTTCCTATTTCTTATTGAAACGTTCAGCAAGCTCAAATGGACCACAGAGGTGAAGGATTTTGGCTGTAATGACCAGATTTTTAACTTTTTTTCTAAGTGGGTGAAATGGAAAGAAAAGGCATTTCCGAAGCTTTGAGCGAAACTGGAATTGTGTTGTGTTAACAGGAAACCTGACAAAAAATCCTTTGTTTTCTTTATCCGGGCAGGCTCAGCCTGGAGTGATGGCAGCTCGCGGGATAGCTGCTGGTTGGTGCTCAGCAACCTCACACCGCAGGTACACAAAGACACATGCTTAACACAACCAGCGTCCGAAAGGAAAGGTTCGGAAGGGTGATTTTCATTCTTTTCTGTTCGTATTCGTGCAGATCGACGGCTCCACTCTGAGAACAATCTGCATGCAGCATGGTCCCTTGCTGACCTTTCACCTCGGCCTGACACAGGGCACTGCTCTGATTCGCTACGGCTCCAAACAGGAGGCAGCAAAGGCCCAGAGCGCTCTGCACATGTGAGGCCTTCTTTTATTGCCACTCTTTATGCGTAGCGTTATTGTGTATCTGGAGGCAGCAGTACTCAAAGCCATTCAATTTTGAAGTTCCTAGTTAGGCCAGTTGTATGTTTGAAAACAGCCATCTTTAAAAGGCAGAAGCGACTGAGAAATTACAGAAATGTCCTTTTTTTCCCAGGTGTGTTCTGGGGAACACGACCATCTTGGCAGAGTTTATGAGTGAGGAGGACGTGGCTCGCTATATTGCACATTCCCAGGCCGGGGGAGCGGGGAGTGGAGGGACCGCAGCCGGCTCTGCAGGCGCGGGGCCCGCGGGGACCCCCGCCGTGGGTGCCGGCAGTAACGGAGGGAGCTGCGAGAGGGGAGGAGCCGGAGCCAGCGGCGTGGGGGTGGTCGAGGGGGCCCCCGCAGCCGGAGGAGCGGGAGGCGGCGGGGCCGCGTCTTCCAGTTCAGGGTGGCAGAGTCTGGACAGCACAGGCAGCTCATCCGACCAGGCTGCCGCCCAAGGGCCCGGGCTTGGCATCTTCGCCCAGTGGAGCAGCAACGGATCCGCGGTGGGCGGGGCCGGAGGGGTGGAGGCCGGACGGCAGGGCCTGTGGGGGGGGATGGGCGGGATGGGTGGAATGAGCGGCGCCGGGTATCCCAGCAGCAGCCTCTGGGGCTCTCCAGCACTTGAGGATCGTCACCAGATGGGCAGCCCCGCCTCCCTGCTGCCAGGGGACCTGCTGGGCGGGGGGGCCGACTCCATCTGAGGGACTGACCAACGCAGATTTTACACCCCAGTTATAATACAACATGTCACATTCTGCGTCTATTTACAAGTGGAGGTGACGTGGAATAAAGCTACACTGACCATCCAACACAGAGACACTCACCACACACACACACACACACACACTGCACGCACACATCACTGTGACACACACACGCACACACACACATTAACCCACTCAACTTTAAATGAAGACAACAGTAAAACTTGAACCTGGCGGGAAAAAGGTGAAACCCACGAAAGTTTTTAGGACTTGACTGGATAGCTCTTTGTCTTTTTACTCCAGATCTCACCATTGGCATCCAGAGACCCAATCACTCAGGCATGCACTGTAGACAGGCTCAGCCAGAGTCTTACACGTCAACAAGTTTAGCTCTTGCTGTTTTTAGTGTGCCACTTTCTTCTGTTCTTTTTTTTTTTTCTTCTTCTTCCTTTTTTTTTTTCTCCTTTCTTTTTGTATTACTATTTAATGGTCAAATCTCAAAATTCAGACTTGCAGACTGAGCCCTTGTAGAACTGGCTGGCGTGTTTCCGCGTTCCAGATTTAATCGGGAGGCTTGAGAGTGAAAACGGATTTGGAGGAAAGAATCGGGAGTTTGTCGGAAATTTGGGACGGCGCCACACTACTGAGTCCAGTGGACGATCAGCAGCATTTGAGATGTGGAAATGGAGTGCTTTTGTGTTTTTTTTTTTGTTTTTTTTTTAAATTAGTAGGTACTCAAAAAAATCTACCTTGGTAGAAACATGCCATTACAATGGAACCCAGGGTGGAGAAGAAAAAAAAATCCTTACAAAAAAAAAAACACCATTAGCCAAACTTGCACTATATGCCTCTGGGTTTGTTGTTGACTCATCCTCCACAAATCCTTCCATTTTTGAAGCAGAGCTACAACACAACTAAAGACCTTACAGGACGATTAAATGTTACAACAGCAGTGGCCTTGGCTGAAGCCCAGTGGCCGCCCACCTGCCATGTCAGCAGCACCACCCCTTCCCATCAGTTACTTACTGCTCTTATATTTGACAAGCAGACTTGTACCTTCCTATCCGTGTACATTGGTTATCATACTTTCTGTTTTAAAAGAAACAAAATACGTGTGAAACTATGTTTAGAAGAAAAAAAAATACCGATATCTTTTTATTTTCCCCTTTAAACACTGACCTCGCTATTGTATTTTTTTTTTTTTTTTCTTACTGAGGAAATCAAGTTGGTTATATATTGTCATGATGTAATTATGACTCGGATCACTTATTTACTCGCTGTAAAAGGTGCCCTCCTGCCTGCCTGTGTGTGCATGAAAGGAGCGTGGACGGTCGGGGGCTGAATGGAGGAGGTTCTTTTGGAGATGACAGTGATGTCCGGAGCGTCTGTGCTATTTGCTACCATGTTGAATGTTTGTTTTTCTCTGAGGTTTCCCCCCCCTCCCCCTCCTCTTGTCCAAGAGAGATTCATGACAAATGCTCGTGTGTTTGCATCTATTGAGCGTGTGCGCGCGTGTATGTGTGTGTGTGTGTGTGCTCGCTTTTGAACGCGTATTGGCTCCAGTCAGGGAAGTGAATTGATATTAATCTGACAGCTTGTGTTTGACATTAAAGGGGTGAATTTGTGTGCTGGCTGTCTGGATATCCTTAATAGCTGAAAAGTTCAAAAACATTGGCACTATTGTAACTGTCTCATAAGTTGTTTTTTTTTTAAGCAGCATTTGTTCCTGTTTTGCCTTTTTTTTTCTTTTCTCTCAAATGCAATAAAGAATAAAGTTTTGCTTTTAAGACAAAGCAACCAACTGAAGGCATTTCTGTAAAGATGCCGTGTCCTACCATACCAAGCTGAGCTGGAACAGTGTTTTACAGACACGTTAAAGACATTACCTGTTAAGTTTTACCGCGTTTCTTTATCAGATTTTTTTTTCTCATGTTTGTTTTTATGTATCAATTTAAATTAAGTCAGTCTTTATTATCACTCCTGTTGAGGATGTTTCTTTGTTTATTTTAGATGTTACAAAAACAAAAAAGGAGAAGTTAATTTAAAGCAGAAAAGAACAAGATAATAAAGATTGAATTGACTCCTGGTGTGTGGCTCATTTGTAGTGGAATTGCTTCGACATCCATTGCCGTTTGATTTTCCGCTTTCATTTTTGTTTCTTTTAAACTGATGATTTAAAGGGGAACCATTACTCGGAGTGGACAACTGCTCATTTTCAGACCAAGGAGCTCATGAACAAACTTAAAAATGGGCCAATCTCCAGTTCTACAAACACATTAATTTTTAATTAATTCAGGTATTTTACATTTTGTCCATTCTTTAGATAGTTTTACAAAGGAAGCTTTTAGTAATGTTTTTGGTGATGGGTTAGTTATTCACTTTTCAAACATAAAGTGGGCTATGGAACTTCTGAATAAATTGGAATCTTCATTTTTATTTTTGATCACTTCAAAATGAGAACTAGACATGCAGGCATAGTCTCCTCCCATTATTTAGATGAGCTTTTAGTGCCTGATGCCTCATGTGGAAAAATGAATGCCTCTAAACGTTTGACCAGTTTTTTGGGGGATTTTTTTCCCCATTTGTGTACTAAAAAGCTTAATGCCTGAGATGATTGCTTCCCTTTTCCACCATATTTCTATTCAACTATAAGTTGAGCACTGTAACTCCACCAAAAGTAACTTAAATTTGCTGTATATCACATTTTTACTGTCCCATCATTAATGAAAAGCCGACATGGTTTGGATTCATCAGGCCCACATAATGATACAACCACCACCACATGTCAGATCAGTTCGGTTTACTATCAAATTTAATTCTAGAGATCCTTCTTTTTGACACAAGAATCACAAGAATACCAGGCCAGAAGTTTTTCCTATACTTCAGCCTCCTTGGATTTTGCATCCACAAGCACATCTCCGCAATTTGATCTTTTTTTTTTTATATTTTACATTTTGGAAACTGATGAGGGAATAAGCGGTATTGATAATGGATGGATTTTGGAAACTGATCGGGGATTTATAGTATGTATGCAGGAAGTTGAAATGAAAGCCGAAAGAGCTTCATTCATGCCTTCCTGTGTCGGGAGCAGCAGCAGCAGCGAGGCGGCTTTAAGACAATCCGGGCATCTCCGCAAGTCTGCGGATGACATCATTGATACTGTCAATGGTGTGAACTGACAGAGGACTGGGTGTGAGGGAGAGACGGAGAGGAGCAGCCGCGCAGGGCAGAGGAAGGGACCTCCACCTCTGGCAAAAAAAAAAAAACAAAAAAAAAATCATTGATCATAATAATAATTCTTATCATTAGAATTACAGGCACGCCAAAGTCTTTGACACTGGGAATTTTCCAGAGCTGCAACGCACGGCGGGTCTGTTGTGCTTTTTTTTCTCCTTCTTTTTTTTTAACACTATTTTCTTATTCTTCTTGGCTGTTTTTTTCTCCTTTTTTTGCCTTTGACCGGAGGGGTTTCCGATCTCCGAGGTTATGAATCGTCCGGATCCGCACCGGCACTTCGCTGTCCAGGGTCCTGAGTGAGACAAGATGAGGTAGGGGGGTGTGGTTGGGGGGGTGAGGGTACGTGTGTGTGTATATGTGTGTATATGTGTGTGTTTGTGTGCGTGTGGCTGGGTGTATGCTGGCCACAAAGGGTGTCTGGTGGCTTCTTTGGCGTGCGCGCGTGTCTGAGGTTACGGTGGTGGGTCGACGTGTTGGCAAATCATCCGGAGGTCCTGCATGCTGGGTGCGGCTGTGGGACTCATCTCCTTTGCTCTTTTTTAAAAATTATTATTATGATTATTATTAGAATCATCATCATTAGCATTCAGCACCATCCTCAGTTTCACTTTTGCGCTATTTAGGGCAAACGCATTAAGTATTCTCTTTGAAAATGTCATTTTCTGGGCCTGTTTTTCTTTCTTTTTTTTCTTCTTTTCGGGGAGGGGGGGTTTGTTGGCAGGAGCTCTTTGCATTTTAGTGGGTCTCAGTTTTGTTACACTGACAGCGGAGCAGCTGGGAGGGAAGGGGCTGGATGAAGAGCCGGTGTGGAGGGGCTCAGTAACGCGCAGAATTCGTGTTCCTTCACGTGACTGTGGACCGGGTCTGCCTTGAGACCTAAACAAAACCAGGGACAACAGATGTATATGAAAAATAACACAAAAAAATCCAGATTCAGTTCTTTTTTAAGTCTGGCTGCCATGGCTGTGTAGACAGATTTTGAATTTTGTCAAGGCACTCCAGTCGGTTTTATGCAGATAAATTGTACACAAGACCTGACTCTTTTGAAGTGCTGTTAGAAGAGTGTGTGAGATGCTGATCTAGAATCCCCCCTCCTCCCCTGGCAGCTCTGAGTTACACAACTACACCCTGTCTTCTTTGCCATCAACCTTTTCCCCCCACTCCAAACCCTAAACCTAGCTTTGTTATCATGTCCTCTGAAGGGGGCCTGCTTTCAGTGATGCTGCTTTGTGGGTCACATTTCGACTTTCTTCCTCCCTTGTCCCAGTGATCTAACTCAGGGCTGCAATACGTCACTGTTCAGTTTCGCTTCTTTACACTTTCTGTGTGCTCTCCCCCCCCTCTCCCGTCCTTTTTTTCTCTTCCGAGCTTCTAGTTGTATCCTCTCTCATGACACAGCAGCCCCAGGGCTCGGCCTTGTGTATAAAGTCTGCAGCTTTGCACCACGGTGTCCTTTTTCCCTCTATCGATCACTGGTGATTGATGGCAGCTTTGTTGCACGTTTGTGTGTTTTAACCCTTCAGTGAGTCGAAACGCTCTGGAGCCATGGAGCTGCGTGTGGGGAACAAATACCGCCTTGGGAGGAAGATAGGGAGCGGATCCTTTGGAGATATCTATCTCGGTGAGAATCTGAGCTTTTTTTTGTGTTGTCAGTTTCCTTGAACGGCGGCCTTCTCGGACACCTTCGGGCTTTGGTGGGCCGCCACGACCAGGCCCCTGTGCTCATTCTGGCATCTTTCTCATCAGGTTCAAACATTGCTACGGGAGAGGAAGTAGCCATCAAGCTGGAATGTGTGAAGACCAAGCACCCACAGCTCCATATCGAGAGCAAATTCTACAAAATGATGCAGGGCGGAGGTAAGACGAGGCCTTAACACAGAGGCAGTACACAGGAGGCAGTGAAAAGGTTTGGAGATACCAGGAGGTTTTTGATGACGGTGCTCCTTTAGAGGCATCAGAGACATGTAAGGGCATCCAAGGCCTGTTCAGGGTCGTCCAGGGACACCGAAAAATGTATTTATTGGGAATTTATGGACATTTACAAGATTTTATGGTTGCCCTGAGAGATGTAGTGGTTATAAGGATGGAATGATGGATGTAAAATGGACAGCGCTAAACCTAATTATTTTCCAAGGGGGCATTTTTATACATAAACAATAGTGATAAACTATAAAGACAACATAACACAAGTGATAGTGTGTCTACTGTGTGTGTTGTATATGGAATATGCAAAAACATGTAGAAGTAATAAAGCCTTTAGAGACTGCCAGCCTTTCTTTAAACCTCTTTAAGCTATTTTGAGCAATGGTTTTCTAGGATTTCTGAAGGTCTCACAAGGTTTTCCTTTGCACACTGCCACCTTGAGTACTTTTTTTTTTTAGGTCCTTTCTGTTATTTTAGCATTGTTCAGTGGACTTGTTTTTAAGCCACCAAAGCTTTGACCTGTGAATCATTTCAGCACTAATAAGACACTTTCCCTTCGGGAGGAATCATCCCCATGCGATACATGAAATGTCACGACAAAAAACTCCTTAAGAGTTTTTTAGAGATTGTATCTTTTGGCAGTTGCATGTCGCATGACAAATACATTAGTTGAGCTTCCCTTTAAAACCTAGACGAAAATAATACAGTTTGAAAGACTTGAAATCAGATTTTTCAACTAAGATGTTTCAGTCAGAGCAGTTAGCAGCACAGCCTGGTGCGGCATGTTTGTTTAAATTTGGGGGAAAACTGGTCAATTGGAGGACAAAAGAAGAATAGACAGAACAGGCCTGAACCAAATCTATCTGAAAACGAGTGTCCAGAAGAAAAAGAAAGAGGGGGAGAAAAACTGACAGAGAACCAAAGAGATTTATCTGGGCCTTCAGTTGATATATGTATTTCTTATCAATCCCTGATCAGAAATGGTCCCTATTGAAGGGTGGCTGACCAAGGGAGAAAAGGCTGACCAATGCCAAATGACACAAAAAGTGGACCCATAATCAGAGTCCAAAGGCCTCATGGAGGCATGAATGCGATTGAAACATCACTGAAGACATCTCAAATGAATTAAAGAAAATTGTATTCACAACAATGTATGTAATATAATATAATATAATATAATATAATATAATAT
>JABUIW010000056.1:10400673-10441408 GCA_013363375.1 Menidia beryllina
ATTTTTAAGGAAACCTTAGGCAGACATCTTGGGCTCTGTGTGAACTCAATAGGTGGTGTGAACTTAACAAAAGCTGTCTGATGCTTGAATCTCTGACTACTGATGCTTTGACATGCCTCAAGGCGGTGACAGACAGCCATCCAACATCCTCACCTCATTTCTGTCAGTCAGTGAGTCATCATGATTAGGACAGAAATAGTCCGATAACCATGACACCCAATGTCATGTCCCGTGTTGTCAAACAGATGATGTGCCATTCCCTTTGAAAGTGGACTGGTGACACTCTAAATATGGACCTGCTCCTGAGGAGGAAGCGCTGTGAATAATGTGGTCGTCACACGGCTCCCTCATACAGATGAATCACTTCCTGTTTCTTTTTCCTCCTCTTCTCTGTTGTTGTGGTTCTTCCTCTGCACTTTCATACTTCTGTGTCTTGGTCTCATCCCTCCCTCTCTCCTGTCACCCCCCCTTCCTGTTTGCCCTCGTCCTCTCACGGTACTGCAGGGCCAGATCCTTCCCTCAGCAACCTGTTGCATGGCAACCACACACGCAAATCTTCCTCATCAGCCATACAGGCTGCATTAGATAATGAGCTCCTCTCGACCAAACTCGCAGGAAAGTTCCCAGTCTCATAGTATGTAGGCCTACTGTATCACCGTGGCAACAGCGCCACAGACGGGCATCCTTGGGGAAGAGCTAACAAGCCTAATGTTAAACAGCAGATTAAGCAGGTCTCGTCTCTCGGCTCAGGAGACATGTTTTTTTTGTTTTTTTTTTACAGGACTTTTAGACAGAAAAAAGGCATGTGACGGGCTCCTGATGTCACACAGTGGGTGGTTACTGTGATGAGTATGTAGGCTGATGAGAACAGAGGGAGAACAGGAGAATGTAGGAAGTCGGCATCAGAGCAGTGATATAACAACGATCTCCGGCAGCAGAACATTGGACATCCACTTAAGCTCACAAAACACACCCCCTCACGACTCAGTTTGGTCATGCAGGTACAGCCCCCTCCCCTTCCACCCCAAGATGTGTGTGAGCATACATGTTAACGCATGCAGAGGGATGAGAAGTTCCTCCGAGGTTAACCGGATTAGCCTGGTTGTTTTCATGGGCTTCTTGATAGTCATCTACCTCTCACTGTGGCAGCGAGATAATCCATCAGCCACAAGAGACTGGGGGGTATTACTGAGCCAGAGTGTTTTTCTCTGCAAGGCCCTGTGGGGAATTGTACCTGACCAGCCGCTGAGGTTGTGTTAGCTCAGGGGGAGAAATTCAGATCTTTTGTCTTCAGGGTTAAAGTCAGAATATGAAAGCTTTCTTTCAACAAGCAACCCAGAGGTGAATTGAAGGAAGGAATGTAAGCACCACAGTCAGAACTGATAGTTACAAGTGAAGGTCCTGGACACGTGGGGATTCTAGTTTTCAGTTTTTCCTCTCTGTGTGTCCATAAAGCAAATGTGTCATCAAATGTGATCAGTTGACCCTGTGAACCGGTTGAGCACACATATAAATAAAACTGTTTTTCCCCCCAAAAGAAGTTAAAATGTTGGTCAAAAAGTCTTTGGTACACTGAATGAACTGCATGATTTACTCCTGTGTTGTTCAGTTAGATGTTTTACATCAAAATCCGCTTCTCATAGACGGAAGCTGCTTATCTGTCCTGTTTTTACAGGCGATTTTAATCTGATTACATAGAACAAATACTCTCAGATTTGCAATTTACAAAAATAATTCACACTGAGTCTCCTCCGACATTTGAACACGCCACGTTTGGAACACTCAGTGGTCTGAAATGGAATGAGTGATTGCTCTCTTCTGCTTATCTGGCTCCGTTTTGGGCTCGCCGTCAAACTGTCCTGAACAGAGCCGAAACAAATTCCATTCAAACAGTCAGGTTCCTGGATGCTGGTAGTTGGCATTGCACCACAAATAGCAGTATGATCCTCCTTAAAATATATCAAACGCTTTACATAAATGTTGTTCCTCTGATTCCAACCTAGTCTTTTCTCCCTGTGTTTCTCTGCAGCATTTGTAATTTACAACTTTCTGAGTCTATGCTATGAATATCTTGGAGGAGAGAGTGCCATCATGGCAGAGATCCGTGGAAAACCCATAGAGTAAGTTTCAGATTTGCCTTCCCAAAAGGAATCCTGATCTTTTTGCCACATCATTGTTCAATGAGAACACATTCTCACATGATTTGAACCATGCAGGTCCAGCTGCATGTACGGTACCTGCTGTCTGAGAGGAAAGGCCTACTCCATTGGCTTCCTGAGGTTCTGTAAGCAGGCCACTCTGCAGTTCTGCGTGGTTAAGCCGCTCATGGCTATCATCACTGTCATCCTGCAGGCCAACGGCAAATACAAGGATGGAGATTTTAAGTGAGTTTTTTTTTTTTTTGTCTGTCTATGAAGTGACGATGACCAGGAATAACTTATCCACAAATTTCCCCTGATTGATTTCTCTGATCTCTCACCCCAGTGTTGCCGGCGGATACCTGTACGTGACCATCATCTACAACATCTCTGTCAGTCTGTCCCTGTACGCCCTCTTCCTCTTCTACTTCGCCACCAGGGAGCTGCTCAGCCCTTATAGCCCTATGCTCAAGTTCCTCATGGTCAAGTCGGTGATCTTCCTCTCCTTCTGGCAGGGTACACAGACTCCTCCCTACATTTCACTCATGGAAAAGGCAGTTTGTAACGCTTGTGGTGGCCTCACTAAGTCCTGTCTCATCCTTTATGGACAGGACTGCTGCTGGCCATCCTAGAGAAATGCGGGGCCATTCCTCAGATCAACTCTCTGGAGATGTCTCTCGGCGAGGGCACGGTCGCCGCCGGCTACCAGAACTTCATCATTTGCGTGGAGATGTTTTTCGCCGCGCTGGCCCTCCGACACGCCTTCACGTACAGAGTCTACATGGACAAAAGTCTGGATTCACGAGGTGAGGAGCAGTGCATATCGTCAGAGAAAATCGGAAAAAGCACCTTCTCATACTCAAATATTCCAAAATGAATATGGGTTTTTTTCTCGCTCTTTCTGTTCCAATAAGTTTCTTTTCTCCTTCCTCCTTATTTTCTTCTTACCTTCTCCTTTTGTTATTCTATTGACATCACTTCCTGTGCTCTTCATTTGCCATTTTCTCTTTTTTTCCGGTTTGTATGGACCTGTCTTTATGTCTCTTTTCTCCTCTGCTGCACCATAAAGGACCCGTTCCTACATATGGAGAGTTTGGTAGGTCTAACACTGGCCACGGTTCCCATCGCTCCCTTTTTGTGTCATACATCAGCTGCTTTGTGTTGGATTAGCAGTTTACGGCCTTGTTTTTATTTATGTTTAATATATTATTATTTATTGTTATTCTGCCTGTCTCCTGTTCTCTCATTTTTTCTATTTCTACCCTCTGTGTATCACACCTGCTGCTCTGTACTTATTCGTCTTCTTCTTCTTTCTCTTTCTCCCATTTACGCTTTTTGTCTTTGTTTTAAAACCCTCTAAATCACTCGTCTTCCTTTATCCCTTTTGTTCTCTCTTGCACTAAATCCGTCTTCCGTCTCCACTGTCCTCTTTTCTCCCTCTTTGTCGCCCCATTCTTTTATTCCTTTCTTTTTCCTCTATGCTTAAAACACCATAAATCCAGCCTCTGGTTTTACTCCCTCCTTTTCTTATCTTCTTACACTCTGACATGCCTTTAGTTGTCTTTCATTGCCAGTCCTCTTTCCTTTGGGGCCTGTTAACTCCTGTCTCCTCCTTCCGCTGCAGGCCGCTGCGCCCCGATGAAGAGCATATCCAGCAGCCTGAAGGAGACCATGAACCCAGGCGACATGGTCCAAGATGCCATCCACAATTTCTCCCCAGCCTACCAACAATACACCCAGCAGTCCACGCTGGAACAGGGGGCCCCGGCCCCCGTCTTCCGCACCCACAAAATCATCGGCGTCCGCGGCGACACGGAGAAAACCCTCCTGCTCAGCTCAGACGATGAATTTTAGAGAGGAAAACATCTAAAGTCCGGCGCTTCCCTCCGTGCAGCTGAACCCGATTCAGACTGCGGTGAACGGTACCTTATCCAGCCGGTCCTCATCAGTGTGGGACTGATTAGAGTTGTGTGCTTGTTTGTTGTTCTTCTTTTCTCCTCCGGAGGCGCAGGCCTCCCTGCATAAACATTTCTGCATCCACACTACCCAGATGTCTTATTGGGAGGGAGCACCCGGCGCCGATTTGGTGTTGACTTTGGAAAGTTTGTGAGTCACGCCTCTGCACGCTGTGAATCACACTTAAAGGTTTTCCTGCCCGGATAGAGGTTTTTCCATTTCAAATATGTCAAAGCATTTTTTGTGTAGTTCTGTTCAGTGTTGTTGTCGCAGTCATAAAAGAATGGAAAACCCAACCCGGTTTGAGGCGGAGACGCCCCGGTGCGTGTGGAGCCGCCCCGTCAGAAAGCCGGCTGAATCCGTTCTGTTATCGACACCTCACTGAGGAGAGGGCGGTAGAGCAGCTTATGGATGCCGCCGTCCACGTCCTCCAGGGGGGGGGCGGCCGCCGAGCCGGCCGGGATTACGCTCGTGTAATCGGGGCGGCGTTTGAATGGCGGGGATTAAAGCTTGGGCTGCTTTTCTCAGACAGTAAAACTCGGCAGGCCACAATGTAGGTTAAATGGATTGAAGAGGAAAAACGGCTCATGAAGCTCAGTTTAGATGCACACTTCACACAATTCTATTCTGACTAAGATGGGCAGCTCATGACTCTGACTACCATCTCTCCTCTGGTCAATACATTTGTTTTTTCTTTGAAAAATCCCAACTTTAACTTTTTTCCTTTTACAATATATACCATTTATTTCAGATCTCAATGGAAAAAATTGTAATATTCTTTTATTTTATTTTTTTTACATATTTTTTTTAAGGATGTTTTCACTCTGTCTGGGTTTGTTTAAAGTTCACCACAGACCAATGACTTTTCTTTTCTTTTTCTTCCACTCATAACTGGAGCTCCTGAGTCATCTGAATGAGTCACCCTAAAAAAGCCGAGCTGTTTACTTGGAGCCACTTTCACTGCTTTGCTGTAGCTCAGCGCAAACACCAGGGGGCCACGTGGTCAGCTTTCCAGCTCATCCACAAGCATGTGCCTCAAACTGGGTACATGTTAAACAGAAAATGCTCCTCCTTTGTTACATTTTGACGCTCTTTTTCTGATAAAAAGGGTCGGCAGCCTGTTTTAGTCCTTTTTTGTGACAGTTGTTGCATTGTAAGTTCAATCAGCAGGCGTGTGTAGTTTTTTTTTGCCTAATTGTCCTTAACTTGGAATTTAAATGAAAAAATAAGACAGTTGAACCACACCTTGAAT
This sequence comes from Menidia beryllina, assembly GCA_013363375.1. NCBI lineage: Eukaryota > Metazoa > Chordata > Actinopteri > Atheriniformes > Atherinopsidae > Menidia > Menidia beryllina. The sequence goes on from JABUIW010000056.1 coordinate 10,406,020, forward strand.
GCCATAATTCACTCATGCACTCTTTACTTCTACATCTTTACAGCAAAGCTATTTTGTGAGTGTTTAGGACTGAGAAAATGTTGTAGATTATTGTTAAGTATAAAGTTTTAAGTGCTGTTTACAGGAGGAATAGTGGAGATGTGTTTTTAAAAATAGGCCATAAAGGCTGAACACAAGAGACCTTGTTTTTTTTTTTGCAAATAGATCTTGGTTTCTCGTCCTTTGTATAAGCTGCACACAATGCTATTTTAATGTCAAACAGATGAACAGAGGAAAAAATAAATATTTAGTCTATGTATTTAACTCCTCATATTTGCTTTGATTCATGTTTTGGTCTTGCGTCACTGGTGTTCTTTAAAGATGTACTAATCATATAAACCGATGTTAGATTTTACAAAAGAACTGTATAAATCTGATAGAAAAAGAGCACATTTGAGAGGTGGAGTCTCAGAAGTAAAGTTTTAATGCAGCATCCCAAACAGTTCCAATGGAATTGGGGTTGTAGGTGGTAGTGGCTCTTAAGTCTTTCTAAAGATTTTTATCATAACAGCTGGAACTGATGACGGAATTGCACAGTATTAGTCAAGAAATTGTTGCCAACTGCTTGTTCAAACACGCTTAATTTAGAATGTTATCGATTTGTATTACTCATCTTTTTCTTTAAAAATGTCTCATCGGATTTTACTTAATTATTCCTTTGAGCCCCCCCTTCTGCTCCTCGGTATAACAGCCTAAATCAAACAGCTCACATCTGAACAAAGTGCACATTTCAGACTTTAAGACCGTTTTTTTAACTCGTCTATTGCCTCAGCTGTGGGTTTGGGATTGTTATCTTCCTTCAGGATGGAGCGCTGTCCAATGAGTTCAGAGGTATTTACTGGAACTTGGCAGTTCAGATGTTTGCATTCACCTCAAAGTTCACTGTGCAGCTGTCATCAGCAGTTGCGTCATCCTTGACGATAAGTGTGCCCGTAAAACAGAGGATCTGCCCCTATTCTCCTTGCCTTGTTCATCATTCATTTCGATCTAATCTGTCCAGAAAATCAATTTTTAAATGGTCTTTCCTCAAGTTTGAAAAGAAAAACTTTGTCAGGCTCTTCCTTGGCCTGACAGTGTCTTTGCGATTTCAGAAATAGCATGTGCATTTTATTCTTCTTAATCATCCACACAATTGGGGTAAGGGTTGACCTAATGGTTTTATTCCTGTTTGACAGCCACAGAACGGTCTGTATCGTATCCCTGCACTAATAAGGCAATTAAGCACTCCTGAGTGTTGCGGTTTTACTTTTAAATCAAAGACTGGCATTTGAATGATATTCAAATGGTTTGCTTGAGAGTTAGAGGAAGCTGTATGGAATCGCTCTCGCAGGCTGCCTGCAAAAAGAATACAAAAAGCTTTGGAAACAAAGAGAACAGAATTTGTTTTTCCCTCTATAAACACAAAAACAGGACTTTGGTTCTTTCTCTCTGCATCACCTGCTGTTGCAATGAGGCCTGCAAGCACCATCTTATGTACAATATGTACAACATTTATTATTAATATATAAAATAGGCAATGTACTTAAATTTTCACAATAGAAAAAATACAGGTAATAAATACAAAGACTGATTTTTGTTTTGCGGGTATTACAAAACATCCAGCACAATCTGACAGATGTGAGACGGTAAAATATTGTGAATAAATGCTTTGTCACAACAATATTCATATATAGCTAAATATATGCCTCATATTTAGGAGTTATTTGTTAACACAGGTATTGTGTTACAATGCCTACTCGAATATATAATATTGCTAGCACTATTCAGTGGCCTAAACTCCTTGAAATATAGGCCCGTTTGTGCCCAGACGAATCTTGACCAAAACAGACCAACGTCTAACGGAGGTCTTCAAGTGTATCTATCTCCATCTTTATTCACTCTCCCACCCCTCCAACCTTCCTTTTCCTACTTTCTTTGCCATCTAACTGCTCCTCTCACCTCCTTCCCATCACCATCTTTCTCTAACCATCTGTGTTTCCTCCGTCTCTCTGGATGTTCCCGCCAAAACCGACGCTTGAAGCATCCTTAGAATTTCCACGCGAACGTACAAATCGTAGAAAAATAATGTCCCCCCTCCCGAGAGTCCACCATGACAAGCTGGCACAAACACGTACGCACGTGAAATAATCAAACAGCAACGCGGCCAACGGCTTTGAATATTCCTATCCAGCTAATAATTAACATTTGGGAATCATCTTTGTCCACACGACACAATAATTAGACATGAGAATATCATCGGACTAGTCAAAAGTACTTTCGAAGACACGTACAACGTCACAGCACTCGTTAGCTTGTCATTTCATAATATCTACTTTTAAATACAAATAAAATATAGATCTCTTATAAACCTCGCTCAACAGTTTCGTCTCTCGGCGGCACGGACAAACAGGACAAAGGAAAAACGTGAAACGGGAATGTGTGCGGGGGAGGTGCAGGGATGCGAACACGGGTTGTGAAAGGGGCTGAGTGAAAAAGAAAGTTGACAGCCATCATGAAGAAAGTGGTTTGTTACGAACGGGCAAAAAAAAAATGGGGCAACCTTCTATGTGAAGTGGACTGATGTGAGAACTGCAACAACAGGTGGCACAGAGCCACCCCTGCTACACTTGTGTGGAGGTGTACCGTGGGAGGGTTTTTTCCTGGACTTTTGGGGGCAAATTTTGGCTCTTCAAATGTTCTAAACAAAAACAGCTGTTTCTTTTTCACTTGGCCTATAGGGTGTTTAAAGTCTTACAAAAGAACAGTCCGTCTGGACGCGTCGTGACACTGAAAAAATACTAACAAAAAAGAACCGAGCTAAGAACGCCGCGCAGCCAGTCGTTTTTTTTTTAACCTCAAATGTAGCAAAAATGCAAACGTGGTGGATGCTGGAGGGCGCTGAACACATGCCTGCTCCTCCCTGGCATTTTGTCGTTTATCGGGTGCCTTGAACTGAGGCCGGGGGGGTGGGGGGGGCTGATGACTAAGCACTAAGCACACTGGAGCCTCGTTCACATTTGACCATACACAACTCTCAAATTCTTGAAAAGAAAAAGCGCTTCTTCAGTCAAGCAAACTGCAGTGTGAAAAACAAAAAAACAAAACATTAAAAAAAGAACATCTGTGTTAGTCAGAGGACGAGCTCCACCCGCTCCGGGTACTCGTACTGAAAATAGTAGCCAGGCTGTTGCTGCTTGTTGACTTTACACGCCCGACTGGGCTGAAATGAGTGATTCTGCAGAGCAAACCTTATTACAGCCGCTATGCAGACAAGTATTTAGTATTTTTTCTACCGAACACAGTCTCCCAGTTGTTTTGCCTTTGTGTGTTTAGCATATGTGTGCCTGCAGGTGTGTGGGTGTGTGTTTGCATTGCTGACTGTCTGTCTGTCTGTCCCCCCCTCCAGACCCCTGCCCCCAGTCCAGTCCCCGCAGCTCCTCCTACGACGGCTCCTGTTCTCTCTGTGGCTGAGGCTGCGGCGGGCTCTTCACGATGGTGATGACTGAGGCGGTGTTGAGGCGCGGGGCGGTGGCCAGCAGGCTGCCCCCCCCGGCTTCCAGGCTCCTGGCGAACCTCTGCAGGGCGGCCAGCCGCGAGCCCAGGCCCTCCAGCTCCTTCCTCATGCCGGCGTTTTCGGCGCCCAGCCGCTCCACCTCCCGCTGGAGCTCCATCTTCTGCTGCTCCAGGGCCTCGCGCTGGGAGACCCGCTTGACCCGGCAGCTGGCGGCGTAGCCCCGGTTTTTCAAGGTGCGCCGGCGCTGCTTCAGCTTCTGGATCTCCTCGCGGGAGAGCCCGCGTAGGTGGAGGTTCAGCTCCCGCACCGACAGGGACATGAGCTCGCTGTCTGACAGGAAGGGCACATTCTCACCACACTCCTGCTTCACCTGAAGCCAGAGAGTGGGAAACGGGAGAAAAGGTAAGGGAGGGGGGGAAATAAGAAGGAGTGAATGTCCTTTTCAAAAAGAAAACAAGTACACAGAAGACCGCCGAACATTCCTTTCTGCACTGCTGTTTTAAAATAGCCCGAGGCCAAAATGATGACTCATTCTTCTTGAGAAAAAGCAACATTGACGTTTTTACCTTCAGAGCTTTGCTGTTTCTCTCCGTCGTCATGATCCAACCGTCTTCTGTTCTTTTATTTCCTTTTCTTTTTCCCCCCAGAGCACCAGTAAGAACAAATATAGACACTCTGGGAAGAACAGAAACAGGATTAGAAAGAAAAAAAAAACAGAGGGGTACATCCTCACATGTGACTTCAGTCATTGTGTATTTTTGATCCATTCCTGGCCTGACATTTACCACCCGCTCACAAGACAGCCAGTCATGCAGGATAAAGAGAAAGAAGAACCCACAGATCTGTCATGCTTCTCCAAATGCACTCTCTCATTAAACCCGGTGGTTTTGATACTTGAGGAAGGGGAGGTTTTGAAAATGACATGCTCTTTTTCAGTGCGTTAGCTCAAAGAGGCGAGGAGGAAGTTATCATGTGTCTGCCCTTTGGTTGCTCAAAAGCAGGTGTCCCAACCAGTCCCCACAACACTTCCTCTTGTGAACACAGCACCAACGGTTCAAAGTTGTCACAGCCAAAAAAGTCTCAGCACGACCAAGTGTTTAACCTAGCACATTTTTTTAAACTGTTAAAAATCAAGAGTCGTAACAACTTGCTTACGCAACGTAACGGCATTTAGAAACATTCCCACATTCTTCTTGCTGAGGCTTCTCATTCACAGATTTCACATTGGAACTTCCTGCTCGCCTTTTCACAGATTCTGCTTTGGGGGATGAAGGTAACCCCCGAGTAGGCTGAATTGAACTGATTTTTATTTCCCCATTTGCTGTTTGTTTTTTTAATTACTTTGGACTGTATATTATGGGAAGTAATTTCCCCTCCATTTTTAACAGAGGCCAAAAAAAATGGGGAGGGGGGCACACAGCATGCTGATGAGGCAGTAAACACTATTTGTCCTTTTTTTTTTTTTTTAAAGATTAATGCTGAAACTAAGATCAACAAATGTGACATTGAGATGATAAAAACCACAGGGTGCTTTCCCATGTTGTGCTCAACTTTTTTTTCTGAAATGCAGGACTTTCTCTAGAGAGTGAGTGAAAGGCCAAAGCCCTCTATGGTCCAGATGTGCAAAGGAAGTATGTGACATTATTCTGAACAGGGCAAAAACAAAAGACCATTTAAAAAATAGATTTTTTAAATACTCCTGCGGCTTTTTATTGGGAAGCAGGCTTATGAAGAGTCATCCAAGTGTTTCTCATTTGGGTGTTAGCTTCCAAAGAATTGCCGTGATCTTTTCCTCTTTAGGCATCAGAACCCTGAGGGAGTGGATAGCATTTTGTTTACAGAGCACATTCCAATTTGTTAGTTCCTCGAACAAGGTTTGAAAAGGTTGGACCAGGTTAAGCTCTAAAAAAAATTCTACCTGCACAAAATCTGCACCTTTAACCTTAGTGTTCCTAAGGATAGGCATGTGGACAGATTGAGGTATGTCATCACAAGCCTTTTTATTTCCTCTTGTCATTTTGCATGCGTTTTAATTTCGTTTTATCTTTTTTTATATTTCATAAGTCGGCATTTGTTTAGAATTTAAAGCCATTCCAGACCTCTCTGTCGCCCTGTTGGTAATTTTAAATGTAAGTGTAGCCGTCTTGCCTCATTTGCGTACATTTCTACTTCATTTTGGCGTCTTGGTAACCAAAGCCAAAAGGAATTCCTCCGCATCAAAGTCCCCAGTTAGCCAACAATAAACTGCATTTCCCGAAATGCGTCGGAAATCAGAGGTTGCAGCAACAGCGGTTGTCCAACCAGCCGGCGGACTCCGGCTGTAAACCGATGAGACCGCCGTTTCGTAAAGTCATGGTGATTCAGCAATAAACCCTTTTCTCAGCTCCACCAACACTGACTCCCAGTTTAAAAAAAATAATCCAGGGAAACCAGCGGTGACCGCGACTTTCTAGCCCAAACAACACAGGGCATCCAAGTTGGAGCTTTTCTAAAAATACCACTCCAGAACGGTTAAGTAACGCTGTCGAAGTGAAAAGCAACAAGTGAGCGAAGCAAAGCTAACAGTGAGCTATAACACGATTAAGCTCCGAAATATATACTAATTTTAACAGAAAATGGCGCAGTCTCATAATGACCAAACTCAACTGCTGAAGTACGAATGTATTTACTTAGTGACATCTTGAATCTAACCATCTCCTTATACGGAGGGTAGCTGACCAGCTTGGGGTATAGGCGTCTCAGCTATAGTAAACAGCCATCACGAGTGCCCCCGACATCAAATTTGACTTTAAATAAACCACTGAAATTATGTTACTACAAACCAGTAACATCTGAAAGTGACAATCCTCTTTCGCTTTAAAGTAGTATAAGCTTATATACATAATTATGAAGCGTGGCGAATTTATTCGCATTATTTTAACCAGGCTAGTTATGTTAGCATTTAGCATCAACAGCTTGAGACGAGCTAAAGGGGATTAAAGCAAACAGCTGCCTGCCCTTGGTAGCGAGTTGGGCGACGGATTTCCATTTTTCAAACGCCCGACTGTTGTCACTGAATTTAAACATAACACTTTAAAGTTTGATAGTTGGTTAAAATATGTAACTTACCAGCTGGGTCGACGCGACTGTGGCGACTAAATGTCAGTCCGCCTTTTCCCGGAATTACTCTGCTGTTCTCTGAGGTTGGATTCTTTCATTCATAAAAAAACAAAAAAAAAACAAGCGACAATGACGTAAGGCTTAAAGAATGAAGGCGGAGCCATCTCCGCCCCCGCGGTTTACTCCAGGAGGATGTAAACAAGGAATCCCTGAATCCCAGAACTTTTCCATTACCGGGCCCCCCTTTACCATTCCCTGCACTAGTAACAATTTAGCTGGTATAAGTCTTAAACACAGGGAGTAGTTTTGGGGCCAGCCTTTGCACTGGCCCCAAACTAGCAATGTTTACTGGCACTGTTTAAATTTTTATACACGTGAGGCCAGACAATACAATAGCAAATAAGAGATAATTAAAAGAGAGACAAATTCTTGAACTGCCACCGATGTAAAAGTGCGAAAGAATTTCCAGAAACAGGCTGATGAAGACTTTTGTTTATTGTCTGGGATATTAATGAACCTTTCAAATTTGAGATCGGATTCATTGCTTATTGTCAATTAACAAACTAACATAAAGGCCATAAAGTCGACACAAAAAACAACTAATTGGAAGTCTTTCATAACTTTTGACTTGACGGTTTTAGCCCGAAAACATCTGCTTTTAGACAGTCACTACAACAGGGGGCGCATTTTGTTTTACACGACGTCCAGACTGACCCCTGCCCTGTTACCGTCATCCGACCCTGACGAGCCTCACGCTTTCCAACTGTGACCTCAGCTTGGCTGGTCTGGTTGCAAATAAATCGAAATACAGGCGTAAAAAAACATCGCTTGCTTCGGCGTATTTTCCAGCGACTTACTCGCCGTACACATCAAAACTTGACGAGACAAGGAAGGAGCGGGTTGCCCGAAACCATGGCCGCAATCGAGGAGCTTTCCACTACTGCGGGCCCGGTGTCTACCCGGCCTCTAGAAGATGAGATAGACGACGACGAAGATGAAGATGTTTGTATATAAACTCTCGGTGTTTCCGCCATAATTTGTGCCGTACATAATTATTCAGTTGTTCTTGATTCTTGTTGATCGTGGCTAGCTAGCATGACTGTAGCATGCTAACATGTTAGCTAACCAGGTGTCATTCATAGCGTTCAGAGCAGTTACGTTGTTGAACTGTTATGACAATGCGACGTAGAATTCCTCAGTTAGCAGTTACCTCAAGGCAAGTTTCGCTCAAAAGGCAAAGTACACACCGTTTCTGCTTACTTCCTTCGACACGCCGCTGCGCATATCCTTATTTCGCTGTCTTGTCACTTTAACGTTCTTCTATTAACGTTGCTTCCGTTCTGTCCTCCACAGCTGGATGAGACGCTGGTGGAGAGGCTGTGGGGTCTGACGGAGATGTTCCCAGACAAAGTGCGCTCAGCTGCCGAAGTGTCTGCTCAGTGTTCTGTGTCAGTGGCTAAGAAGTTATACAGGTGTGTTTGCCCACTCGCTCGCTTTTGCGGAACGTTTGCCGCGGTTAGCTTGCGGTGGTGATGATTTGCCTTGCGTGTTTCAGCTTTTCCCGCTCCGCGCTCTGGGTGGGCACCACCTCCTTCATGATCTTGGTTCTGCCTGTTGTGTTTGAAACGGAGCGGCTACAGCTGGAGCAGCAGCAGTTACAACAGCAGAGACAGGTGAGCTCCCTGTTTGCTCTGGGTCACATGCTTTGGATGTATTTTTTTACAGAAACAACCACAATACTCAGGTTCTCTAATAGGAAAATAAGTAAGTGTTGTCACTGGTTGAATGAATCCACCATTTCTTTCTGTTCCAGATCCTTTTAGGGCCCAATTCTGGGATGTCTGGTGGGATGCCTGGAATGATGCCTCCTGCGCCTGGCAAAATGTGATCAATGGGTTTTCGGGACTCAACCTGCAATCTGCTGCCAGCAACACAGCAGGGTCATCCATTAGTAGAGACAGAGAGACCATGGAGAAGAGCAAAACCGTGCAGATGTTTTGTTTAACAAAAAAAAGGCTGTGAATGCACAACACTGCAATAGGCTCACTCCAACATTTTGTTTTGGTAATTGGATCGGAAGAGGAGAGCGTGGTGTGTAAAGCATCTCTCTCGCTGTTTCTCCTTTATTTCCATTGTCATACAGAGACTGTTTTCAAGGAGTACTGCTTATGTTATTTTTTCCTTTGTTTTTTTAAAGATACTTCTGTTAGCATAAATAATGTGTTAATGAGAGGATAGAAGGTAAAAGTACGACAAAGAAGAGATGTGGAGGTTGTGTGTCTTGGTGTTTGCAATCTGAACTATACATATTTTTGGCAGTTCTGTCCATCTTTATACGGTTTTTGGATTTATGTGGAGAATAATGTTATGTCTGAAGAATTGACAAGTGGAACGTCTGTAAACTTTTAAATGGTTGACAGAGGAGCCTCTTGTGGTTCCAAACACTAAACATAGCTCTTATATAGTGAAGTGTTATTCTGTCTGCATTCATTATGAGTCATTGTAATATGTGTCCATGTCCAAGTGCAATGCCTCTCTTGAAACCTGCCACTGTTATATATTTTTAAAAAATGTTCCCGCTCTGGGAAATTAAGTTACACATTGCAACAAAAGCAGACACCTCTTTGATGACCATCTTATTATGACACATCCAGTCTTAAGGGACGATTTTTTTTTCCTGTCGTCATTCTCTTACACTGAAAACAAATCCATGTCATTGCTTTTTCTAAAACACGACTGCAAAAATTAAAACACCAAATGAAAGAGAATTATTGGCTTACTTGTGGAAATAGTTATGTATTATATCACCAATTACTCAACTGCCTACACTCTATAAACTTAGCAAGAACAGTCAAATGACAATTTAGATTTAGTAGCCTTTTATTAAAAAAAAAACAGTCATCTTTAGTTTGAAAATAATTTGGAAGGATTATGATCATAATTTACAACTCTCCCTTCGAGTTCAACGTATAAAAAAGATCGTAATTGATCAAATAGTTGCACATGAATGACGGATTGAAAAAAAATTTTTAAAACAAATTTTACCAGTAAAGCCTACATTGCTTCTTCCAGTGCTATTTTTAATACCTGGATTTTAGGGTGAAATGATAATATACTTACTTGGTATGATTCAGGCAGGACATTATTAGGATTCAGACCTTTTTATATATACATTTGGGTATTAACGTTTAGTTTAATGGCAGTTAAAGGGATTAGTGTTGAATATCCGATGGCACATGAACGTTTCACGAGTCCCAGGTTCCCGCCACTGGCGTTTAGCGCACGAGCTGTTTTAATTGGAAAAAACGAAAAAATCGAATAACTTAAAGCTGTACATTAGAAGACCGTTTTTTGTACGATAAGTGAAGGCATTCTTTAACAAATTAATTCCACCAGTCCTTTTTCGACAGTTTTGACTTATAGTTTGTAAAACCAGAGTTAACCCAAAATTAATTGAACCACTTTTTAAAACAGCTTCAGCCCTTTACAACTGTTAACACTTTTCACATCCTTTCCTTAAAAATGAAAGTTACCGAGGATCAGGTTGTTGAAGATGATACAGGTTTCCAGGATGATGAGGTAAGATGTAGCTGGCGTTTTTTTCCTCTGCTTTCAAAAATGGAAAGCTTTGAATTTAGACGACATAAAAGAACAAGTAAAAACATTGGCATCAAGCTAGCCAGCATCAAATTTACTCTACATATCGTGTCGTGTCTCATACACAAGTCAATTCTCGGTGTTTTAAAAATGGACAGTTCAAATATTTCCTCTCAACAATTATCTTATTTTCCTCAAATTATCAGGAGTCCTTCTTCCAAGACATTGACCTCCTACAGAAACATGGAATTGTGAGTAAACCACAGAGCTGGAACATATACAGTATTTAAAGTCATGAGTTTACTGTTCCATGACAGTTTCTCTGGGACTCCACTTGTGACTGCAGAACGTGGCAGACATTAAAAAGATGAAGTCGGTGGGTATATGTACTGTGAAGGGGATCCAGATGACTACGCGCAAGGCTCTTTGCAACATCAAGGGCCTGTCAGAAGCCAAAGTGGAGAAAATAAAAGAAGCGGCAGGAAAAATGCTGGTAGGATATAACTATTTTTGGAATCTTCAAAAATGTAACATACTTATGTTCCTGTATGGCTGAAGGAATTTGCAGACTTATAACTCATAATGGACTCTTTTCACATCATAGAATGTCGGTTTCCAGACAGCCTTTGAGTACAGTGCGAAGAGGAAGCAGGTGTTCCATATATCAACTGGAAGCCAAGAGTTTGAGTTAAGATTTAGCCATTCGGTGGATTCATTGCTTTATACACATTGATAATGTCAAACTAGAATTTAATTGACAGTTTCTTTCTTTGGGGTTATTTTATCCTTTTCTTTGATGCCATTTTTTAATGCTGTTTTTTACATATGATTGTATCTGTGCAGCAAACTGTTAGGTGGAGGTGTAGAGAGCATGGCCATCACGGAGGCCTTTGGAGGTTAGGACACACCTGGTTGTACTAATTTCTTTTTCTAAAGTCATTTTGAAATATCAGGGTCACGCTTCATTTCTCCTGCAGAGTTCCGCACAGGGAAAACCCAGCTGTCTCACACGCTTTGTGGTGAGCAAACATGCCTTTTTGAACAGTGTGTTTAAACGTGGTTTTAAAAAGTTATGGTGTATAAATAAGGCAACTGTAATAAAACTTGCTCCATGTTGTCTTGGTCAGTTACTGCGCAGCTGCCTGGCGAGGATGGATACTCGGGTGGAAAAGTCATCTTCATTGACACGGAGAATACCTTGTATCCTTTTTTGGTGAAAACAATACTGAGAATCTAAAATCAGTCCCCCGTTATCCTTGACTTGGTGTGATTATAGTCGCCCAGACAGACTGCGAGACATCGCTGACAAGTTTAATGTGGACCACGATGCTGTTCTGGACAATGTGCTTTATGCCAGAGCCTACACCAGTGCGACTCTACAGTTTATTTAAACTATACTATTTTAATAGCAGAATTTATTTCTTTACATATAGAGATCAAAGACTTCCCTTAAGCATGACAACTTTGTGGAGTTATGAATTTTCTTGTTTTTGATGAATAATCTTTCATTGAGAAGTGTTCTCTCTCTCTATCGCCATCTTTATCTCTCCCCTCAGGTGAACACCAGATGGAGCTGCTGGACTTTGTAGCAGCCAAGTTTCATGAAGAAGGAGGAGTGTTCAAACTGTTGGTAAATAGCAGAAGCCTTTCAGAACTTGCAGTGTTTGGTCGACCTATTCTTTCTTTTATCCCTACCAGTTATATAGCTGTTATAACACCCTGAAGCAGGGCCTCTTCACAGTCCTGTCCCCTGTTTCCCTCAGATCATCGACTCCATCATGGCTTTGTTTAGAGTCGACTTTTCTGGGCGTGGGGAGCTGGCTGAGCGTCAGCAGAAGTTGGCCCAGATGCTCTCCAGATTGCAGAAGATCTCTGAGGGTAGGTGGGAAGCTCCATGGCAGTTAACCTGATTCCCTGCACTAACACACGTACCGTGCAGTACTGACACATCAGCCTCACTTTTTGTGTAAAAAAATATTTGGCCAAGTAAAGAAGAAAATGCCATTGAACTAGCTAAAGCTCCTGGTTTATAGTCCCAACTTTTCTTTCTTCATGGCATGGCATGCAGCATAGACTACTGCCAATTTGAGCAATCCACTTACCAGATACAGTTTATTTGGAAAGATGTCTTTTAAGAAAAAGACAAGAACTCAGAATCATTCAGGTAAGCAGCAGATGAGATGTAATTGGGAAAAAAATAGTTAAAATAGGAGGAAGTTTGGACCATTTCTTCCCTTGTGTAGAAATATGAGATCAATGGTGGGTAAAATAGACAGCTCAGATCTCTGCCACAATCAGACAGCTGTAATAGTAAGAGAGTAATGTTATTTATTGGGTGCAGGAACAAGCTTTTTATCTCTTATTCAAACTCTATAAATAACTGTACTCCTCCCACAGAATATATTTTACGTACTTTCTTCCAGAGTACAACGTAGCAGTGTTCATCACCAATCAAATGACAGCTGATCCTGGAGCAGGGATGACGTAAGGGATTACAAATATCCTCGCTTTGAATAAATCTGAGTATTGCCTTAAAAATCATGGTTCTGACATACTTTTGTTTTTTATGTCAGATTTCAAGCTGATCCCAAGAAGCCAATTGGTGGGCACATCTTAGCCCACGCGTCCACCACAAGGATCAGCTTGAGGAAAGGTCGCGGAGAGATGAGGATTGCCAAGATTTTTGACAGGTATACACATGTTGAAGTGGGCATTATTATTATTTGTGTTAATTTAACACAGGCAGGGGCAAGAAAAAAATTGTTTAGATTAGATCATTGTAGCTTTTTATTTCTTTCAATTTTTTATCAGATTAAAAAAAAATTACAAGGTTCTTTCATTAAAATTTATTTTCTCTGCTCATGATTTCCTCTAGTCCTGATATGCCGGAGAATGAGGCCACGTTTGCCATCTCTCCTGGTGGAGTTACTGATGCCAAGGAGTGAGGGATCAACTGAGAAGAAAGTCCAGTTCGAGGCTTATCTGTTATTTATACTAATAATTTACATATGAATATTTTCTTGTATGGAACTCATTTGTCTGAGAAGAATGTATTGTTTAACAGTTTGAGGATGAAATGTATTTATTCACTCAAGAGTTTAGTTGATACGGTTTTCATATTTGTTATATTAAATCAAATTAAGACGTGGATTTTTGGGGGGTGAGTAGTGTTTATTTTATTTTTAGAATGACTTGTTAGCAGTGGTTCAATGCTGGCCCCTAGCGGCGAGTGGAGGACGTGCAGCAGCCGTGCACCTCTTCTTGTCAGCTACGGGATCCATATGCTTATCAAAGCCAGGCTTAACAAAGCTATGGGAACTTCACTAAACGTGCTGCCAGGAGTCTGAGCCACACCAGCAACCCATAGCCTTTTCGCAGAACTTTCAAAATCCTCCACCTCGGTTGGTGCCGATAAGCTTGTCAACTCTGGGAGAAGCAGCCATGGACCCGAGAGACACAGCCCCGGATTCATGGGAGCTGGAGGATGATGTCGAGGCCCCGGCTCCCGCGGCGGGGCTCCCGACCGCGTTCGCCGCCCTCAACGTGAATGCCAAGCCGTTTGTCCCCAACGTCAACGCTCCGGTGTTCGTACCGAGCTTCCTTCAGGCCAGCACCGCGGAAATGCCGGCGTCAGACGGTAAGGTTAATGTCAGACACACGGCTGGAAGTTAGCTTAACTCGTTAGCCCACTTGCTAATCCAGCTAAGTTAGCCTTCCCGCAACTCGCTGTGCTCAGTCCGGACACTGCCTCAGTTATTGCGTTCTGCTAACTGATCAACAAGTCGCCTCAAGTGTAAAGTCATGTGTTGTTGTAGTGTGATAGCTGTTTTAACATTGAGCCACTCATAGGTAAACGTGAGACACGGTCAGCCCTTTCTTATAAATATTTATGAAAGTTTGACAAGCTTTGTTTTCTGTCCTTAAAGGTACCCCTGACCCAGCTGCTAGCATGGAGGTGGCAGACACAGTCGGTATGCATCCACGGTGCACTCATGAGACCGCATGTTCGGGTTATTAAGATACCGATCTGTGTTAGCCGAGGACAGGCGTGGTTATAAGCTGATGTGCGCATATCCATCTCCAGCCAGACATGACAGTAAAGCTCACGAATATCTACTTGTAGCATCACTTACTGCACCATATTTGGGTTTCTGGCATTGGTCAAACCATGTGCATGGGCCTACGTAAAAAATGATGCAACCTCATTTGTCCCTGCCCAAAATAGACATCCCATTGGCACATGCTATGATTGGTGAGGAGTGTTGCATGTCCAAGACCCTGGACCACTCTGTGGCCTACTGAGCAATGTGGAAGTATTTGCTTACTCTTCAAACCTTGTCACTCTGTGCCTGCCAGTTTTGATATGCCTGAGTCATTTCTTTTTTTTGTGGCTAGACCCAGCATGCCGTGTACCTTTGCTCTAGTTCCACAGACATGTTTATAAATGGGGGATCTGCAGCTGGAACAAAGTGAAACAAAAAAGACAGAAGAATGAGCTCCTTCTGGAGTAACTTTTCTTAGAGATGTACCTACAGAGATGCTCGTTCCTTCCTCCTCAGAAGAAGTTTTTCTTGAAGACAAAGTGTAATTACAGCCTGATGAATCTATCTACAGAGTCGAGGCTTGAAAGACCTTCTGTAGCAATTTCCCACAGGCTCATTATGTATGACGATTGGTCGAGAAGAAAATGGGTATTGTACACAACTGCCGAGCTGCGTAATTTTATAGTTCACAGAAAAGGGAGGCTTGCTTGTGTGTCACAGTGGGGGACATAGCTCTTCTGCAAGGTTCAGTGGCTTTAAAAGCATATATTTCTATCCCAACAGGCGGGGGTCATGGACAACATGCAGCGCAGCATTAGCGATTAGCGCTAGCTTCTAGGTTACAGATGTTAACTGTTTTACAGCTTTAGGAAGATATGTAGAAGAAGAGCACTTCCCCAGTCTGAGTTGAACGAACTGAAGCTGAAACACGGTTTCCTCTTGCGTACTGCTGCTGCGTTTTCAGCTCGGCCCAGGTTACTGCTGTGGAGTGAAGTGTGCTAAACTTTTGGTTTTTAGCTCCGGTGGAGAACGGAAACTCAGAGTCGGACATGACCACAGAGGAGACGTGGGAGCAGAAGGAAGAGCCCGGGGGAGGCGAGGGAGGCGGAGGACAGGAGGACCTCGGGACAGGAGAAGCATGTGAGGAGGGGGGTGCAGCTGGACAAGAGGACGAGGAGATGATAGAGGAGGAAGAGGAGGAGATGCCCATGCCCAAAGTGGCTCCGCCACTGCCTGACGCGCCGAAGAAAGAGCACGTGAACGTGGTCTTCATTGGTCACGTAGGTGTGTCTTGTTCCTCCGTGCTTTTGGGTCTTCACTCCTTTTCAGTTTCCAATGGAGGATTGTTAAAAATATACTTAATGCCCATATACCTTTTCCCCTTTTTGTGCGTCAGATGCTGGCAAATCAACTATTGGAGGACAGATCATGTGAGCAATCGACTTTTTTTCTCTTTCCCACTTGTCTCAGTGCTTTGCGACTCGGCAACAAAAAAAAAGTTTTCAGATGTATTCTAACCTTTGATAATCCCACCTGTGCAGCTGTTTTAGTTTTTAAAAAGATCATTATCATTGCTAATTGTTAGAACTGCAGCGGACATGATGACATTTGATAAGTATGAGATTCTGGGCGGACTTCTGTCAACTTTTGTCTGCGTTGTCTTTCCTAGGTACCTCACTGGAATGGTGGAAAAGCGGACCCTGGAAAAATATGAGAGGGAAGCAAAGGAAAAGAACAGGGAGACATGGTGAGAACTCTGCTCATAGGTGGTTGCGGCAGAAGGAAAAATGAATTCCGTACCATACGTTCAACACAATTAATCACGGCTGGTGTTGCAGGTACTTGTCGTGGGCTCTGGACACAAACCAGGAGGAAAGGGACAAGGGAAAGACGGTCGAGGTTGGAAGAGCTTACTTTGAGACAGAAAAGAAGCATTTCACCATCCTGGACGCCCCCGGACACAAGAGCTTTGTCCCCAACATGATTGGCGGGGCGTCACAAGCTGACCTGGCTGTTCTGGTACGGCAACACACCTCAAACCAGACTCTGACCAAACATAGCAAAATGTCCCCAACACTCCGAATAGCAACTCCCCCCTGCCCCCCCTCCTCTGGTATTTTCTGAGTTTGGTACAAGACTCATGCCCTTACCGTATCCATCTGTTTCAGGTGATTTCGGCAAGAAAGGGGGAGTTTGAGACTGGATTTGAGAAAGGAGGGCAGACGCGGGAGCACGCCATGCTGGCTAAAACAGCAGGAGTGAAACACCTCATTGTCCTGGTCAACAAGATGGACGACCCCACCGTTAACTGGAGTCTGGAAAGGTGAGGATGGATAAAAATGGTAATAAATCAGGGTTAAGTTTTGCAAATCCAGTCCCATCTGGTTTGAGCACTTCAAACATTTGGGGTCAAATAATACACAGGCTCAAATCGAGGATCTTTTATGATTTCACCCCCCTGCCTTCACACAGGTATGAGGAGTGTAAAGAGAAACTGGTGCCATTTCTTAAGAAGGTGGGCTTCAATCCGAAGAAGGACATCCACTTTATGCCTTGCTCCGGTCTCACAGGTGCCAACCTCAAAGACCCTGTGTCTGAATGCCCCTGGTACACGTAAGTAGCTCTCTGAATTGCCTTGAAATCACATTATTGACCCAATCGGTCGCTTTTTTTGTTGCTTTTTTTCCTCTAGGTGTGTATGAATAAGAAATGTGAGGGAGGAAATGCAAAAAGAGGCTAATTGTGCAGATGTAGATGGTAACTTTTAATTACCCTGCTTTCATCTCCACGCTGATAGCAAGCAATCAGCCTACAAATGACAAAGACCGCAGTGATGACTATGATCCCTCCAATAATTCAGCGTAATTGTATTATAAAACAAAACCACACAATGATCACTGGAAGTTCCGGTGGTGGAGGTACAACACATAGGCTGTTGTCAGTTGGTAATAAGAGGGTAGAACCACCCTCAGGTCAGGGTATTTTAACTCCCCAGTCAATGGAAGAGGCAGTGTTTATCCAAGTTAATCAAGAGGCTTCTATTTCCATAAGGGGGGTTAGGATTGCAGGGGAAAGACTGCTCACTCACTCACTTTCTTTTATTGTTTTTGTTTTTGTTTCTGTTTCCATACCAGGGGTTTGCCATTTATTCCTCACCTGGACAGTTTGCCAAACTACAACAGATCCACTGACGGACCAGTCAGGCTACCCATCGTGGACAAGTACAAGGTGAGCGGCAGGCAGCCTCTGGCTCTCTTCTCTTAGAGGAGACAAACGGCCATCTGTGGGAGATCGGCTCCTGCGCAGCTCTGGTCTCAGCAGACGTGGGCTTAAAAATGTCCTCTGGTTTTGAGCAATCTTCTCCTGCTCCCTTTCTCGGTATGTCGTTCTCTTCCCTCTTGGGGGATTTTCCAAAAGTGCATAAACACAGACACACTGCATGCCTCTGCCTGCCGTCGGCCTTCCTCTTTAAGACAATTCAGCTTCTTGGCTCTCGTGGTGGTTTAGATATTGGAAGCGGTTCAAGCACATCCTGCAAGTGTTGGTGGAATTGAGTTATTTTGCAGCCCCTTTAGAAGTCCTCACATTAATCATTAGCTATTTCATTCCTTTATGCGTCGAGCTCTAAAACGCTGTTATATTTGTGCTTTTTAGATACAGTAGAACCTCTACATACTAATTTAATTTGTTATGGGACCTACTTTGTATATTAAAATATTCGTATGTTGGTTCAAAAATTCCCATATGAATACACTGTAATTCGTTCCACAGCCCAAAAACCTATGACAACTCCTTAATAAATACCACCGATAATTACACATAGCAACAAAACAAATGCTTTATATAAGAGAGATGTAAAATAAATAAATTAAAAAGAAATGATTATTAAAAAGGGTTTTTTATTCGCACTTTAGCTTAGAGACTGGTGAACAAAGGTGTAGGCTTAGCGATGCAGAAGACGGAGGAGATGGTCGGTGTGGAGGTAGAGGCGGTGACTGAGATACAGGACGTAGCTTCAAAGTCATACATAAAAATTTATGTTGGAAATTTACTTCGGGTGTCGAGTCGAATATTTGTTCAAATTTCACTTTGGATGTTGGAAAATTTGTGTGTTTAGGCAATCGTAAGTAGAGGTTCTGCTGTACTCCTCTTTTCCTATGGCTGCATAAGAGCCTTAAGGAGCAATGCTAACACTACGTGGGCCTAACTACTGTTCTCCTGATGTAATGGGATTATAGTTTAGTTAAACAGGTGCTGCTGTACTCTCGGTCTTCCAGCCAGCACTTGGACACAGTAGGTCTTCAGCTCGGCCACAGAGCCGTGGATAAAGCAATTAGCGATTCGCAATAAGATGGTTCTCAGAGATGTTTGAAGCTGTCACAGAGCTTTCCAGACCACATTCCTGGAGGCTTGATTTTGAGAAACATGGGTTTTGTTCCTATGTTTGGAGTTACATTGAGTGACGGGTGCTGATGTAATCGGCAGCAACAGCAGTCAGTTAAGATGGTTTGATGTAAAAGATCTGCCCCAGTGAGACAAGGGGGGGCGGCTCTGTTTGACAGAGTAAGTTCCATCAAACATCCAGGCTTGTTTTAACTGCATCAAAACATAAACCTGGAAACATACTTTGTTTTTTTTAAGTGTGAATGTTGCTGCCGGACTTCTTCCCAAGTTTAGTGACACACTGACCTTTTTTGTTTTTTTAGCTTCCTGCCTCACTCCAGCAGACCCCCAAACGTTTTCCTCAGCAATGTCTTCGCAAGAAACCTCTTCAACAATATTTTTAAAACTTATGTTTGGACACATTCACTTGTTGTTGGCATATTCTTAGCTATCAAGTTCAAAATAACCAAATGAGTCAATTTAAATAGCCTTTAGCAGGTCAGTTCATACATCGCAGAGTAGTACTGGTTTTATTTGAATGAAAGTCTTGCGTTCACGTTATGTCATCTTTGTAAAACACCACGAGCGTAAAGCAGTTTATCCTCCAAACACACAGCTCTTCATCAGATGAGCGGCCAGCTGTGCTGCCTCTGAACACCGCAACCGTCTTTAACTTCTAACCAATGGCTTCATTTGTGTCAGGCCAAAGGGATTTTCCACTCTGCATTTTTCTGATCCCCTTCCCCGTGTGTCTGCAGGATATGGGCACGGTTATCCTCGGGAAGCTGGAGTCTGGATGCATCAGTAAAGCCCAGCAGTTGGTCATGATGCCAAACAGAGTGGGTGCCAGTATAAGCCTCCATCTCGAACACATTTCTGTCTAACACACTCTCTTAGAATGACTTTTAGTCCAGTTTCGGTGCAAATCAAACCCAAACCTCACGTGCCCCATGCGCTGGTGTGTCTTGCAGCACACAGTGGAGGTCCTGAGCCTGCTTAGTGACGATGTGGAGACGGACGACGCGTCTCCTGGTGAGAACCTAAAGCTGCGGCTGAAGGGAATCGAGGAAGAAGAGATCCTCCCTGGTTTTATCCTCTGTAGCCCCGACAACCTCTGCCACTCTGGTCGCACCTTTGACGCACAGGTAAAAATACATTCAGAAGTTTTTATTTGAATTTTCTGTAACCAACAAGTGTCATTAGCCCTCTTTATTTCATTCTCACCATCTGGATCTCCCATGTTTTATCTTCCCATTTCCCCGGGTGCGTCTCTCTCTCATCAAACATCCAAAAACCAAATGCATCCTCTTGCAGGTTGTTATGGCAACAGCAAGAAATGATTGGGGTTAAGGTCTGTCCAAGCAGGTTCTTTGTGGGCGGGATGGTTGAGCTTCAAAGCGATCTGTTTGTCAGGCCAAATGCTTATACGGCTTCGGTAAAAATAGAAATAAAAAGACGAAGCCCGACTTTGGTTCGTCTGATGAGCTGTTCGGGTTTGGTATGTTGTTCAGTTGTAGAGCGAAGAAGAAGTCACTTTAAAAAGAGACATTTTTATGAAGGAAAAAAAAGGCGAATCGATACTGCTCTGGGAAAGCTTTGGTTTTAGGGATTTCTGATTCTTCATTAGGTTTCTGGACTTTCCCCCCCCTCTTTTTTCTTGTTAAATTTGTCTGCTCAAAGACAGTCATTTGAACTTTTGACACCAAACTGAGAAAAATATCTACAGATGATGTCGGACGCTATGCAGATAATACCATGCTCTATTTATCCAGTAAACCAAACTCTACACTCCCTAACCTCTGGCCTATCTAAAATGAGATATTTGGTTCACCTAAGCCTAAACAGTGATAAAACTGAGATAATCCTCATAGGAGCCAAATCTGTACTATCAAAAGCTGACAGGTTCTCTCTCGCAATTGACTCCCTCGCCTCAGGTCAAGACTCTAGGTTTCATCAATAATAAATGCTTATCTTTCATCTCTCACATCAATAGCATTACCCGTCCTGCATCTTTGTTATCTACGCAATATTGATCGCCTTCGTCCCCCTCCTTGCCAACACTGGGCGTCTATGCTCATCCATAGCCCTGTCACCTCCACCGCTGCAACTATCTTTCTCAAAAATCTCTCTATAAGCTTCGAATGGTTTAGAATTCAGCCGCTCGTATTATTACCAAAAAACACCTCTCATTTCACCACACCACCTCTGTTTTACAGCAGCTTCACTGGGTCCCTGTCAAAATCCGAATACAATTCAAAACTCATATATACGTTCAAAGGCATCCACAAGCTCGTGAGCAGAGCTTCCTCCCACTCTGGAGTTCTCTCCCTCTGGAGATTCCCAATACTCACAGTATTCCTCTATTCAAGTCTAAACCCAGAACCCATCCGTTCAAAGTGCTTACCTCCACTGATTGCCTGTTTCTGTGTACATTTTGATATTGCATGTTGTTTTTATGTAATTTCGTATTTGCAGAGTGTCCCTAAGAGCTTTGAAAGGTGCGTTAAATAAATTCTATCATCGGTCTGATTATTATTAATCATTTCCTCCGTACATTTCAGATTGTCATCATTGAGCACAAATCAATCATTTGCCCTGGATACAACGCAGTCCTTCACATCCACACCTGCATCGAAGAAGTGCAGATCACCGTAAGTTTCTGCCCCGCTGATGAAATAATAAAGTGTCAATGCAATGGTGCAGCATCAAAAATGTATCTCCCTTTCCAGTGAAATCTTCACGTCGCTTCCTTTTTATATAAATTCGCTAATGATCTTTACTGGATGTGAAGCTCATTTTTGCATCAGTAACCTGTGCAGAAGATTAATAAATTGAGCTTTTATGGTATGTGAATTCAGTTTGATGTGGTTCTGCTTCATGCTCGGGTGATGACCACTGGAAAACGAAGCCACCCCCTCCTCCCCCTGCATCCTATCATCTCATATGATCAAATTAACCACCAAACATTTAGCACGGCACAATTAAACTGAATAAATCTGGAGTACCCCGCGTTTTACGGGCTTTTGCATGCGGTTTCCTCATTTAAACTTGCGGTGTCTAATGACAGTGATGTGGTGAAACATTTAGGAGACTTTTCTGCTTTGTCGAATTCCCTAAAAGAAATGTAGAAAATAAGACTGAATTGATTCCTAACCTGAAAGGATCTTTTCAAATTCTGACCGCAGGCCTTAATCTGTCTGGTGGACAAGAAGACGGGAGAGAAAAGCAAAACACGACCTCGGTTCGTCAAGCAGGACCAGGTGTGTATCGCCAGGCTCCGGGCAGCAGGAGTCATCTGCTTAGAGACCTTCAAAGACTTCCCTCAGATGGGACGATTCACACTGCGGGATGAAGGTAAGGACCATAAATGTATAAAGTACTGGAGTAGAGGAATGGAGTAGAAGTACAAGTACTATATAAAAGAATTGACTTGAGTAAAATTAGAAGTATTCTCTCACCACCAGACTTAAGTGGAAGTACGGAGGTACTACGTTTTTTTTGTACTTAAGTATTGCAAGTAGCAGAATTTCAAAAATTGCTACTGAGGTATCGAAAATTGCTACTCAATTATCGAAAGTAAAAATACAAGTACTGTGTATATTAAAAAAAAAAAGGCAGTCAAAAGTTTGATAGATATTGTTTATATTATTTCAAACCCGTGAAAGACACTACCTGGCTGAAGCAGCAGTACTACTATAAAAGGCCATAAAGGGGTTTACAAAAAACAGAAAACTACATATGCATTAGCAATCAACAGTACTTTAGGATGATTCATTACGTTTACATATTAGTAACGATTCAGCCCGTGAAAGTAATAGTATTAAATTAAACAAAAGTATGTAGTAAAAGTAAAAGTAGGTAAAAAAATATATAATATTTTGGTACTTAAGTACAGTACTTAAGTAGTTCTACTTCCTTACTAAACATCTCTGGTAAGGACACGATCAAGGGAGCATGTTGAAACAAGAGTGTAAATCAGATAAGGGCTAGTTTAAGATCCCAAACACACCCGTACACACCGTGGCTTGGCTGATGATATGGCTGCTGTGGAAAAACAAACATATTTTGCTCGGATAACTCTAGTGCTGACCGAACACTGAGCCTGCAGGTAGCACCAGCCCAAAACAGTGACGCGAACATTACACCATAAATGTTCAGCCGTTCTTTAGCTCTCGGGTTGTTTGCTGATCAATTCATTCATTCAGTGCTATGCATATTTGGCAGGCACCAGTGTTCACAAACCAAGAATGTGGAGCATGAACTAGGCTTGTCCCGATCCGATATTTGGATCCAGATTCCCGATCCATTTTTTAATAAAAATTCCGATCTGTGTTTTCAAGATCACCGATTACAATAATCCATTACTGATGCTGGGTTTGTCAGTTTTGCCTTTTTTAAACAGTTTACAATATTATTTGCACTTTTTACTGCTAACTGATGCCATTTCCGTTTGTTATTTATAATTTAGTCTATTTTGTGTTTATCCCTGAATAAACAGGTCGGTGTCTCTTTACCAACCATTGTGTATTATTCATACTCACCTAATTCAGCTGTCTAGTTGTTATAAAAGTAAATCCCTTTTCAACATGAGTCTGAAAACTAAGTAAGTAAGCTAAATAACTTTAAACTTTAATACATGCTCTGATAGGCCAGTATCAAAAAGCTGAATCGGGACATCCCGCACTTTGGTTGTGGCTCAAGAAGATATCCTTTTTAAGCAATATAAAACCAATTAAATAACACAAAAAGGCTGAATTTTCTGTCATTTGTTGTAGCATTGATCTATAGTAATTATCTAATCAGTCACTTCTTCTTATGTCACCAGGCAAAACTATCGCTATTGGCAAAGTGCTGAAGCTGGTGCCAGAGAAGGACTAAAGACATCAGGGGCAGCATGCATGGAGTTCTTTACTCGCTAGCAGAGGAGAAATGCTGCCAGAGCCGACCCAAACACCCTCTCTCTCTTTACACACAACTTCGCTGAAGAGAAGGACAACGACGATAAGGAGGGAGGAAGCCGATTAAAGTCATGTCAAATGAAGAAACCAAGACTGAATCAGTTTTTATGATGAACAATATAAAGCGAGAGACCAAGTCCAGTGTGTCAGCTTTCTCATATTGAGAGCTCAGCTATGCCACTAATGTAGCCACACGTCCCCCTTCTTTACTCCCCAGGGCCAACCGTGCTGTTGGCTGCTCACACCATTTGTTTTTAGAATGGAGCTGGATGCAGTTTTAAGAGATTGGAAGGGTAAGAAGATTTAAAATAAACAAAACAGTACGAGTATATTACAAAACCAAGACTTAGCGCGAAGTTATATTATTCAAATGCTTCTCCCTTTTTAAGAGCGTCGTTAGGAATCCAGCAGACTTTCGATTTGGTTATAAGGATTGCTGTTCCAAGATTTTTAATTTGGTCTCTCTTCACGTGAGCTGATTTAACTGGACTGAGCTCACACACAGTAAGGCTCTCATGGTCCAGGCTAAGTGACACAGACACACACCCACATACAGCTGTTACATAATCTCAACAGAAAATAAATGATCAAGCTGACAAAAAGTTGTCTCTGTTCTGCTTTATTTATTAGTTCTTCCAATAACATCCGGGACAGGCTCCAGCTCTCCAAACACCCTGAATTTGAATACATGCTTATAGGAAATTGAGGGATTCCCAACTAAAGACCGTATGGAGGACTCAAAGCGTGTGCAGAGTAGGGGAAGGGGCGTTTCCACGATGCGTAGATCGAGGCTGGCTTCGTTTAGGACAGCCTAAAAATGATGACGTTCGAGACCTTGCTGCCCGGCTGTACCACGTGACTGATTCAGGAGGCGGGTCGGATTTTACCGCGAGTTTTGACGGCAACATAAACCGCCACTAGAAATGCGGATGTTTGATGGAGAGTTGCTGTCAGTGAAAATATGGAGAGTTTGGCTGGAGTTAGAGATAGTTTAGAGAGAGGTAGAGATAATTTGGAGACAGTATAACCATTTCCAAATAATAATCTTCCAATTCCCACAGTATACTGCCATCACTACATATTTTGCATACTTCATTATTTTTCCTTTACAGTCTTTCTTCAAATTCATGCCAACTATTTTTCGTGCAGTAAGACGTCCTAATAGACCAAATGAAGCTTTGTGCTGTAGTGAACCAACTGGATGAAAGGCTTCAATGCTTCGTGAAGCTTAATCTGCCCATTATTACTAAATACTCTGAACTCCATGGTTTTTATACGCAGCATTTCTGCCTGAAAAATAATACCCCTGACCAAAATTTAAGTTTTTTCTCTTAAATATGGTATCTACGATTAGAAAATACTTAACATTAATGAATGGTTAAATTAGAACTTAACCCTCTAATTCCAAATGTATCATATTTGATACGCACGGTTTCTGAATTGTTTGGCCTCTGACACCTTTTGCTTAATTTAATTGTGAAAACTTTGCTCAAAATCCTGTTTTACACAATCAGATACACCTGATAACAGGGGGCAGAAGACTACACAAAAAATAATCTTGACCTATCGCATAGTAATAAATTAATAATATCAAAAATATTTTTGTGCATATTTTGTTAAAAGGCCAAATAAGGAATTCAAACAAAAAAAAAAGTAATTTTCTGTTTTTTTTATATTCTTGGATCAGGCTTTAGGGTTAAAGTAGCTTGTTCTGTTCGTTTTGTGTAGTTTCTTGTATAAATAAAGTTACAGCTTTCGCAGCCGATGACGACACACTTTGGAACCTTACCGGGCGCATGCGCCGCTTAACGTTAACACGCGTGTGGTTCAGAAAGCATGGCAGACAAAGTTGAATTGGACAAAGCGCAGGTAAAAGTAGCGTCTACTTGACTGTTTTTTAATGAAATGTGACTTCACGTTATTTCACCAAAGCGTCTCGTTAACACAATTTGTCATTTGTATTAACATCGGTTGTAACATAGCTCGGCGATAGTATGTTTGCTTGCTTGCTGCTAACGGGTTTAGCCTATAAGCTAGTTAGCCCATAGCAGCTAAACTCCAAGTGTGAGTTGCTTGTTTCTTTCTAAAAAGATATTATTTGGGCTTTCAGGTGAAGAAGGCCGTCCTAGCCTTACAGGCTTTCTTGAAAACCAAGTCTACGAGCGAATCGCTGTTCCTGAACGAGACTCAGCATATTAGCCTACTCTTCACCCTTTGGAAGGTTCCTAAGTTGCCTCAGAGCATCCGCATGTAAGTCGACCTCATAAAAGGCCTTTTAAATGGTTGATTGCACCCGTGATGGTGTTTTCTGATCTCGGAGCAGAAATTATACATATTGGCATGCATCTGATTTTTCCTGGTGTGCTCCCTTTTCAGTCCTTTGCCTCATGGCCAGCGAACAGACACGGAGGAAATTTGCCTCTTCACGAGAGATGAGCCCCAGATGACGTCAGAGCAGACGCAAAGATTTTACAAGAAATTGATGGAAGAGAAGGGTGTCAAAAACATATCTGAGGTACTATCTATGGTCTTTATAATCAAGTGACACAGATACTTGGAGTAAAGAGTCCCTTTTCTATCACCAGCCACATGTATTCACTTGTTTTAAAGGGGACATATTATGCAAAATCAAGTTTTTAATTATTTGATTATGTACATTTGAGACTGTGGAGGGCCTATCAGAAGGCAAAGTGTGAAAAAAAATGACTCATGTTTTTGTGGGCTGCCTCAGTCTCAATACAGGAGATGAATCAGGAGCTTTCAGGAGTCGGTAGTTTCTGACGTCATTAGCTCTAGCTCATAATATTCCAGCCTTTCACCTGCATGTTCCACCCACCTCAGCTTACTCCGCCTATCTGTGGCAGACGTCGTGGTAGCGTGAGCATGAGCATTGTAGCGTGAGCGTACTGACGTCGGCACACCTCCCTGAAGAAGTGGATGGATTGCCTGTGTCTTATTTGCATTTAATAAGACAGGCACTCAAAACCGAGCGCTCTGAACAGGGCTGTTTTGGCAGGGTGATTGAACTGCTATTGTGCTTCATCCTTATGGTATTTTGACCAAAGCTTGTCACAGACATTACATTAGGACACAAGGGAACTAGGTTAACTTGAAATATGGTATAATTGGACTCCTTTAACCCTTTAAAACATAGGGAGTTGAGTTCCACATTAACCTCCCTTTTAAATCCACAGATCATACCATTCAAAGTATTGAAGACAGAATACAAACCATTTGAAGCCAAGCGCCGGCTTCTGGGGAACTTTGACCTGTTCCTCTCTGACGATCGCATCCGCCGCCTGCTTCCATCCCACATTGGAAAACACTTTTACGAGAGGAAAAGGTAAGAATCAACCCAACTGTGCGATGTCATAGTACTATAGGACTTTAATACCTTCAGTGCTAAAGTTTGGATGTTTCTTTCACTTCTTAAGATCTAAAAAATGTTTCCAACAAGTGTAGCAAAGTTTGAGAAAAATGGAGTCTATTCTCCGTATTCAATCATAGAATGTGTTTTACAGCAAGAATATGTCAAGCCATACTGATCACTGTCCCTGTCTTTGCCAGAGAGCCACTGTCTGTGAACCTGCAGAGTAAAAATCTAGCCAGAGACATCCAGAGAGTCATCCAGGGCACCACCCTGAAAGTTACCAACAAAGGCTGCTGCTGGTAAGATCCCCCCCCCCCACAGTTTACTTTAAACCTAACGGCAGCTTTGGGTTTCGTTCTTTTCCGCTACAGAAAATGATCCTCATGCAAAGGTTTGATTCTTGAAGGAGCATCGACAGCACCTTAGTACAACCCCCATTCATGATTCTTGTTTGTCGTGGGTATCGCGGGTGCCACAGAAACTCAAAGTAAATCCAGATGGACCTCCTCTTCTTGTGGAGCCTGTCTCTACAACTTTGACACAGTTTTTTAAATTTTTTAAAAGCCGATTGTAACTGATGACGTGGGTCCTTCTTAAATGGCCTCAGCATTGGAGATTCACCCACTAACTTTGTTGCAGCATGGCTCGTGTCGCCCATTCCGAGATGAATGCAGATGAGGTGACGGAAAACATCGAGGCCGCCGTCCAAACGGTGGTGGCCAAACTACGAATGGTGAGTCGAACTGCCCGGCAGACGCGTGTTTCCCAGTCCTCGTGGGCAGCTATCCTGCAGGTTTTAGGCGTTTCCCTGCTTCGGCACACCCGATTCACATCAGTGCGCCAAAAACAGCCCTAAGCAAAGCTTAATAATGTTTTGAATAGAGCTATTTAACGAGCAAGGAAAGCATAATTTCAAGCAGTTTTCATTTGAATTGATTTTAGTCAAAGGGACCATTTTCCAGTGATGAACTAATTCTCTCCGATTTGTTTACAGAAAGGTCGGATGATAAAGCTGATCCACGTGAAGAGTCAGACATCAGTGGCCCTTCCCATCTACAACTCGAGCCTGAGCCACCTCAGTCGGGCGAATACTCTCAAAGGCAGCGTGAGTACTGCGGTCAGTCAAAGGCTTTCTTCACCGAGCTGGCCAACTAATCGACTCTTGCGTTTGCGGATTACAGAAAGCCACGCCTAAAAAGAAAAAAGGAAAGGAGGGCAAGCCAGAAAATGAAAATGCAGAAAAGGGGAATGAAGAGGAGAACAAGGAAGCGAATGAGGATGGAAAAGAAGATGAGGAAATCCCACAGCTAGTTCCCATAGAAACACCCAGCAAAAAGCCAAAACTGGAGGTCAGTGTTATCCACACCTGCAACAGTTTGAGCTTTCACAACTTGGTTACGTTTCAGTTGAACATAACATCATGTTCAGACTTTTTTTGTTTTTTAATTTCTGATTTTATGCGCTTCCTGATGATAGCCATGTCTTTACTGTCTTGCAGAAAGCACCCAAAAACAAGCAGCTGCGGAAGGCGCCCAAACCCGCTGCTAAGAAGAAAGGAACAAAAGCTCAGGGCAAAGTGACCAACAAGGCTGCAAAGGCTGAGTCCAAAGTGAAACGAAAAGGAGCTAAAGTGAAATGATCTTCACCGGAACTCGGTTGCAAAGCCTCAACAAGAACATTCGACTCCTTTTGCAAAGACCAGGAACGGGCTGCTGTGATTTATCTTGTCTTTATTGCTATAAATCTCATCTGAAATGAGATCATTGGTTGGTTTGGAGCCATCGACTCGAGTTTTTCCAACTCGTCATAGCAGCAGTGACAACAATTGTCAGAATAA
Organism: Menidia beryllina; assembly: GCA_013363375.1. Classification (NCBI taxonomy): domain Eukaryota; kingdom Metazoa; phylum Chordata; class Actinopteri; order Atheriniformes; family Atherinopsidae; genus Menidia; species Menidia beryllina. The sequence goes on from JABUIW010000056.1 coordinate 10,434,839, forward strand.
CTTGTTTTAATTGAGTCATTTGTGCCCAGCAAGTGTTGATCTTGCCACGTTCATCCTGATGTGTTCCACAGCAGTGTTTTAGTGGGACGCCCACTGTGTGACCATAAGCTTTAAGGCTTAAACGAACTGCTATTTGACGGGGCTAGTATTATACTTTTGAGTTTGAATCTGAAGTGTTGTCGCATAGCAGAAAAACATGAACGTTCACAGGAAGATTGCTTGAATGCGGCCTGTCAAAATGTAAACCTTAACCTTTCCATCCCCACTTCCAGCCATTAAAATCGAACCGCTCAAACAACATTTTTGTGCTCTAACTTTTGTTTGCCTGTTTGCTCTTCGTGGACGTAGCCTTCTGGTTTGTGCTTTTTTTTAGCTGCATCAGGTGACGGGGCCATTGTTGATGGGATTAGACCGCAGCCCTGGAGCTTGTGCAGCTGCTACCTGCATGCGATATGGTCAGTTGGGCACAAGTCTATCCGGTACACAAGACTTTGTTGTCATCACAATCTTTCTGTCTCTCGATGTCATGCATAAACTGCAACCAGTCAGCAGTGTTTAATTGGTTATTTCCCCGGGCGGGGCGCTTTCTGACAAGATGACCAGAGGATGACGGCCTTGTTTGGTCCTCCCTCGGATGTGTGGGGCCATTTAGAATTATAGTGCGTCCACGGGTTAATGGGCGGGAGCTTAAGAGGTGCATCATGCACACGCTCTTTTTGTCATCCTATGGATGACAAAAGACGTGACCGTTTGGGAAGCAGCTGGGTCCGCAGCCAAAGCCGCACTCACACTGGTTGAGCAAGTGGAAACAGGACTCCAGAAGAAATGTTAGGAGATGCTGACATTTCTGAAATTCCTGTGGGTAGAAGATAAAGAGTTAACGGCTACCTTTCCGACGATGGAGACAATTGAAGAAAATTCCCTGGCAGATAGGAGTCAGAGTCTGCGTGCGGAGGCTCATTCTCCGGGCGGAGCAGATCCGGGCTGCGCCTATCTCCACAAACCCATCATAGCGATGCTGCTGGGGTCTCTGATGTCTGCTGTAGGGGGGCTCGTCTTCCTGCTCCAGTCCGTAGGGGCGACCCACGCGCCCCACTCCGTCGCCTCGGCCAGCCTGTCCATCGGGCTGATGTTCGTGGTGGTGGGGCTGGTGTGGATCCCCATTCTGAAAGAGAAACGCAGGCGGAGACGGTTCACCCAGGAGGCCTGAGTAAAGAATCAGAATGACAAAGGTGGAAGAGGGAGGTGTTTATTTTTTGCCTGTGATGACACAACCAAGACATCCAATACAGGCAATGCTGTGATAACAGCATGTGTGTGTGTATGTGGGGGGGGTTGTACTTTGAACTGAGTGACAGCAGCTGGACTCCTGTGAGGTTTCCATTTGCCTGCACAGCAGCACCTGTCGGCTCTGGAATTCTGTCGGGTACAGATTTTTTCGTCCGGTGCCATCATGTCCACATCTGTAGAGATGGAGCCGGTCCCGGAGAGGAGGTATGGAGGAGTCGGCCGTTGCAAGTGCTCCTTCTGGTTCGCCGTGTCCCACATCATACTCGGCGTCCTCATCGTCATGGTAGGGGTGTTCGGAGGGCTGGCCGTCCACGATTTCTTCATCTACGCCGGGGCCATCGTCCTCTTCCTCAGCCTGATCTGGTGGGTGTTCTGGTACTCGGGCAACATCGACGTGCCGCCGGAGGAGCTGGAGGACGACGTGGGCAAGATCAAGCAGAAGAACAGGAGCCTCACCCAGGCAGTGAGGCGCGCGTCCGGCCACCTCTCCAACAGGATTAGGGCCTCTTTCAGAAAAAAGGGCAGAGCTGTCGGTGAGAACCCCGCATGTGAGGAAAGACCTGCTGCGAATTGTACCGAAGTGTCAATCTCCACGATATATGACACCTCCAATGCGTCTTTGTCCAAAGAGTTTGTTAGAGAGACATTGTCGATATGAACTAAAGCATAATTTTACAAAACACTGCCAAGGGACCCTAAAATTGGATCTTTTTGTTCATTTTCATCGGATGTCACTTTACTCTGTTCAGAGGATTTGCTGTCCGCTTTGCTCTGGTAATAATTACACCACACTAAAGCTTTGTCAAGATAGGATCCACATGCTTGTATAATGCTGATAAGATGGAAACTTTGCACACAATAACAATTTTTCTCTGCCATGTGTATTCACAGCTTTCATATAAGACATTGAAGGAAAAGTTTGACTGTAAATAGAAAGATGGAGGATAAAATGCTGAATCATGTATTATTTATGTGAAATGGAAGACGCTGTCCTTATCTGGATGATCTATAGCGACCACTGTAGCAGCTGGTTTTGTTTTCAGTCTCACAGCAATTGCTAGTGGATGTGATGCGGGACAATGTGCTGACATGCTGCTACCAAAGGATTTGTAGTCGTGCAAAAGGGCATCTGTGGGAGAGGCTCACCCACAACCCCGGACACGGTCCAGACTGGCCTCAACCATCCCGAGAGTCCAGATGTGTTTCACAGTCCCAAATTCACATTGGATTGGTCTGACCTGCATCTGCTGAAATGCTTATTTTACTTACTTTGTGATTTTTAAGTTATGATAGTTGTATAATTTGATATGTGATCACTTTGATCTGCCTAAGATCTGTAAATGCTCTTTGTAAATAAGTTGCACCAAAAATAGAGGTCGGAAGATTTTTTATTCATCATCCTTATAAGAGTCAAGGCATATCGGCTCATTGGATAATAAACAAAAAATTATAGAACGATAACCTTAGAAGTATAGATGGGCTTCAGTAGACAAAGCACTTACTTGTAATAAATGTTATTACTAAAACATGTTTTGGCTTTTTTTTATTTCTTCACTATTATAAAAACAAATGATGTGATTTTATCAAATTGAATGAAAGAATTTGTGCAATCAATTTTACTTTCCATGTTTTTCAGTTCACTTAAGAATTGATAAGTAGTGAAGAGCCTAACATGAGCTGGGGCTTTACACTGGATGCATGATGGTGTCTTCGCCCTTCTCAGGTTTTCTGGATACTTGCTACGTGTCACCTCTGAGAAGCTTTTTGTTAACAGCGCCTACTCTGTGTTCATCATCTTGCTTGATGTTGTCTTTACAAAGCTGCCTCTACATTTGATGGAAATTGGACAAAGATACCCCTTCCCAACATTTGTCTGTGGATAATATTTATGATATTGCTTCTTCCAACTGGATTCTTGGCTCCAGCTTGGCTCTTGTTCTAAGTAAAAGGCGTACGTAACACTGCTTTTTAAGGATTTACTGTGTGAAAAGCACATTCTCTCATGAGGTCTAGGCTCAAATAAACTCACAAAAGGTGTTGGATTTCTCAGTTTCCCTTTTTTGTGTTCCTCCCCTTAGAGATTAGTTTGTTCTCCAACTACAAACTCCGAGGTTTAGTTGCACTGTGAATGCCATGCCAAATTATTTCAGGATGTAAAGATTTGCAAGCACCTGCTACAGCGCCTTGCAGTAAAGATCCCAAAGACCCCAAAAATACAACGTTGAAATCTTGTTTTCATAATTACTGCTGGAAAGTAGTACTGTTATTACAAAAGTTGCTAATTGTGGAGATACTTGCACTAATAAATGCAGCGTTTGGGCAGAAAAGTCCAGCTTTAAACAAGTTTTTATGGCTCTAATGTACTTGAATGTTGAAACAGTGTCTTCATAAGGAATTTCCCCTCAACAGCTCAGTAGAGGACTAATGACGTAATATTAAATCCTGAGGCCAGAAATTAAACGGCAGGAAGTGAAGATTTTTAAAAATTATTCTTGCAATAAGAAAAAAAGGGTCTTATGCTTACAAACAACCGTGGCTATATAAAAAAAAGAAAAGCATCCGTCTCAAATCGTGGATATTTTCGACACTTTGTGACTGCTTTACGTCCCTATGTTGACTTTTAAATGAACCGCAGCTAGAAAGTCTCGAATGACAACAAACAGCCAAATGTATTTATTTATTTGATAGAGATACAGCCTCTCAACAAATATTTGGTCAGTTTAGTGCGGAAATTTAATGCGTCGGGACACAATAAAAGCATAGCTAAAATGTTGGATACGTCTGCTTCAACAACTCTTTGGCGAATACAAAGCAAGCTAACGTATAGGGCTTCTTTGTCAGCCATATTCACACTATCATCAGCGTTTGGACTTTTAAAAGTGAATTTCGGAATATTTGTTTGGATATTTTGTGACTACAACTCCCACGCGCGGCTCGTTGTCATATGACTGGGCTTTGTTTTGTCATGTGACCTTGTCGCTGCTATGTCCGTGCTCGGTTTCGCTTTTTCGCCGTGTCACACGCTCTAAAACCATACAAACCGCTAACATTTCCTTTCTTTTTTCTTGACGGCTCACCGCTTCGTACGCAGGTGGTGTACATGCTCTCGGGCTAACGCACGGACCTGTGCTCTTTGGAGTTCGTTCGCTTATCAGGCGGTGTACAACTGCTTTTTATGTCAGACTGTGGAAGCCCCGGCGGCTCCCCGGCAGGCCTCGCTGTTCGCGGAGCGTCCATCGGTGCTCTCGCGGAGGTTGGGTGGCCCCAGCTCGGCCACGGAGGCGAGCGGCGGCCCGGGGCATCGCTAGCCTTCTGCTCTTAGCAATAACAGAGCCACAGAAAGCGATGAAACGTATCGGTGCCGGCCAGTCTAGCAGTGGGGTTTGGCTGTCAGAATGAACGGTGAGTTTATCTGGTTGGTTTTGTGTGTATAAATATATGTATATATATATTCGTCACATACAGCCACTCTGTCATGACATGTCATGATTCTACAACTTAATAACAGTTGGTTTTGTGCACCGGTAGCTACTTCCTGTAACCGGCTTTCCTGATTCTAACAACTAAATACAAACGAAAATACACATTTAAATGCACTTTCCTTGGTATTAAGACTGTATGAATGAACCTATTCAGTCATTCACCACCATCATCTAAAAAGGACTTCTCATCCATATTTGCTCAGTTACTACAGACCAACACATATCACTTCATGAAAGTCCTTGAGAGATTTTTGTTTTCTGTTCTAAGTAAGAAAGCTAACAAACTCTACTTTAATTGACTTCTAGTTATGTATTTGGGGTTGATAAAGCCATTATTTAACAGCCTATCTACCTATGAGTCCACTCTCATATGCCCAATGAGGAGCGTGTTCTTTTGCCCTTTCAACTGCTTTTCATTGGATTTTATATTTCCTGTTAACATAAAATGCCAAAGATGACACTGATGGATACTTTCACACACCCCAAAATGATTATTTTCCTCATGAGGACCTGACCGCGGTGTGCCCGCTGCAGGGAACTGACCTCTCACTGCATGTGTGTATTTTGAATGTCTCAGACTTCCAGTACAGCCGGTAGGCCTCTCATCCACAGATGATGACTCCACCGTGTACTAGTAGTGAAAGTGCTTAAGTATTTGGTGTTGTGGTATGGTGTTGGAACAGTCATCTCAAACTGAATGTAAACGAGACAGAGATGATGAGTGTGTATTGCAAGAATAAGTCTAAGGTGGAGCTGCTGATACCTGTATGATCACCTGGTGAAAGGACTGGACTGAATGTGCAGAGCTGAAAGAAGCCGAACAACCTGACACAGAAGGCTGGTGTTGGGGCTTGGGACTACTCTGGAGGTGACTTGGAAAAGACAACGTGTCAAAATGCTTTTCAGCATGACTGTAAGCACTGCGTGCTTTCTCCCTAACGGTGTGTTCAGCCAGAGGCTTCTTCACCTCCCCTGCAACAAAGAGTTGTCCCAAAGTCCCATCGAGCCCACAGCAAGAACTCTGCACAGGGACTTTCTAGATAAATGAAAGTTCATGTTGTAACGGGACGACAGCAGTTCTTCAGAACTATTAATTTGACGTAAAAGTCTATTTCCATTCTTGTTACTAGGACCCATTAACCAGTTAATTTCCTTCCTCTTTTTCTTGGTTATGAATAATTGATAAGGTAAAAAGCCATGGCTGGGAAATGGAATGTGAATTTGCCCCGTCCCTCATCAGCAAGCATTGTGTTTCTCTCCGCAGGCACTCAACAGAGCGATACAAAGAGACAGCACCTCCTGGAGAGGCTGTTGGATGCTGTTAAACAGGTAAGCGTCTGGGCTATCATTTCTGAAAGTGTCAGCGAACCTTTACTGTACTATCCTGTAAATGATAGAAGAAGACAAGATAAACAGGGGTCGATCTTTTAAGAATATGTGCTCATATGTGTTTGCAGTGATGTCTTTCTCTGGAACTTTAGTTTCTTTTTGTTCTCTTTTTAAGCTCAGGCAGGAGTTTGCGGTGCCCAGACCCCTTTTTTTGCTTCCTTTTTTTAAACATAATGAAATCCAGAGGAAGTGAAACCGAGCACAACCTCAGCTTTTAATGTGTCGATCTCCTGTGGATGATGAAAAAGAAATAATCAATTCTGAGTGGCTTTCTACAAACCTCTCAAATGGGACTCTTAGCTAATGTGCTTTACTTTGCCTTTATACCATGCGAACAGGACCCCAGAACGAGCCAAGCCCCCTTTATTTATTTATTTATTTATTTATTTATTTATTTATTTATTTATTT
>JABUIW010000056.1:10441418-10492053 GCA_013363375.1 Menidia beryllina
TTTATTTATTTATTTATTTATTTATTTATTTATTTATTTATTTATTTATTTATCATTTTAAGGCCTTTCATTTGGTTTCAATCCAATTTTTTTCAAGCCACAATCAGGAGTCAGACATTTTTCCCCACAGGTCGGTTGAAATCAGTCATTATATGTTGACAGATGGTCTCCTTTGAGTAATTTCTGTTCCATTGCTTCTTGGTACTAAAGCAAAACGAGGCTGTGGAAGGGGAACTTTTCAAACCCAACAGGGAAAGTACCATAATTCTATTTGTATCTTCCCAGTGCCAAATCCGCTTTGGAGGAAGGAAGGAGATTGCCACAGACTCAGACAGCAGGTAAAAGAAACTAAGCAGGAGTTCTCTCTGTGTGTGTACATATATGTGTATATATATATAAGTATATGATGTGCTTACCTGGCACCAAAGTGGTTTGCTTTATGACACGGTGCCATCATCTCCGTGATACAATTGTCTCCCTTCAGTTTTGTAGTGCAAATTCTGTTTTGATAGTTATTTTCTTTACTGCTAAAACACTTTTTATGCTGAAATTCCATCTTATCTTAGCGATTAGTGTCTTGTTTACGTGCGTATGCAGTGCAAGAGATGGAAGATGGGTAAATGTGTGAAAGATTTTCTGAGTGTTTTTTTTGTGTTTTTTTTTGTTTTGTCCCATCAGAGCTTAATGGGGACGGTTGATGAAAATTTCATATTCTGTGCTGCTCAAACCTCATTTCGAGCTTTTAGCAGCGACATTAGCTATCATTTCTGCATCATAAGCGTATGAAGTGTGCGGCGGGGGCCTTTTAAAGTGATGATGCTGCACAGTGCAATTTCATAATGAAAAAAACCGTTGTGCAGCCTCATGCGACTATTCTTCATAATTGAATGATCACACCGTCCACTTCCAGTAACCCCTTCTCCTTCCCCGCAGGGTGATCTGCTTGTGTGCCCAGTTTGAGGCGGTGCTGCAGCACGGCCTCAGGAAGAGCAGAGGCCTGGCCCTCACTGCTGCTGCCCTTAAGCAGGCTGCAGGCTTCAGCAGCAAGACCGAAGCAGGTACTTGTGTGTTTTAATCTGAGCCGTGGGCCTTTGAGAGGAGGACTTCACTCCACCTCACCAAGCCACCGGCCCTGGAAAAGACAGAGCTAACCATGTTGCTGGGTAGATCGATAGATTGGCTTGTTATCTTGGGAGCTGTTTGACTGTTTTGAAAAGCAGGGCAAGCAAACGTGTCTACTCCCACATTCTGCCTATTAGATCATATACTTAGAGAAGAGTCTTCTTCCCTGTTTTATTTTCTCTCCTTTTAAAAAGCACAGAGGGTGGATCTAACCACTTGATGAGATCACTTTCCTACACATTGAGGAAGGTGGATCTATTGTCAGTGATTGGACTAACAGCAAATAGGGGGGAAAAACCCGGTGTCTCTCTTGCCTCTTGTTTTGTTTTTTCAACTACTCCCATCGTTTTTGCCATCTGCTCTGTGTCCAGCTTAAATAGTCAGAAACAGGCCAGGGTGTACGGATATCTCAGGTCAGTGGTGAGATGAAGTTGCCTCAAGTAAACCAGAGAGTCTTGTTATGGAAAATGCATGCCGATGTTTGTTAAGCTGATAAAAAGTTTGCTCACAATTCTCAATCAGATCCACAGAATTTCAAACACTCTGGTATGATGGACAACAGGAGCGTGCGATAATAGATCCGGGCCATTTATAGGAGAAGGTCTAAGCATTTTTTTTTCATTTGGAAGGGTTGAAGGACAAAGCTTCTTAAATCTAAACTTCCATTTGGACAGAAAAGACCGCTTTGGAGAGTTTTGGCCATAATTGGGGAGCCACATAACATATCAGAACAAATACCTCATACCAGCTGTCAGACACAGTGATGGAGGGATAATGATCAGGGTCACATGATCTAGGCACCTTCTGACAGAGCCAGCGGCAGCAGCTGTATTTTTAACGCGCTTTCACGAGGTCACTGTAGTTTTGTGTAAAAGAAGCACACAACTTTTAAAACTCTGATTTTCTTTTGTTTTTTTAAATTAGCGGGTGTACAGAGACAGCTCCATCTACTCCATAGACTTTGAATCCTGTTGTATACCATCAGAACGTTTTTTTTAATACGTCAGAGCAAGATTGTTCTCTCTATCTTTTGCATCTGTTTTACCTTCCTTCCTGCATCTTTCTCTCCTTCTCCTCGCCCCCCCCCCCCCTCTCTCTTATGCTGCCCCTTACCAGAGTTGACTTTTTGGTTCTATGTAAAGGAGCACCTGAACCGCCACGAGCTCCACCGCTTCTACTCCCTGCGCAACATCTCCTCGGAGCTGGGCCGGGGTCGTGCCTGGCTGCGCTGCGCCCTCAACGAGCACTCGCTGGAGCGTTACCTGCACACACTCCTTGCAGACCGGCCCCGTCTGGGGTTAGTGCGTGACCAATTCCGGCTGAGTCACTCTCGCCTCTGAGAGTGTCAAGAGATACTTGTATCTTTAAAGTGTGATCCGGTGTGACCCCGTGCATGGGAGCTCTTTTAGCTTTTCCAGTTAAGTTCAGCTGGAATCTGCACGTTTGCTACTTTCTCAGAAAAGATTTTCTCCTCCTCCCTTGTGTAGAAGTTACTATGAAGACTGGGCTTTTATTCTAGATGAGGAGCGAGCAAGTATGCTTCCCACCATGGCTGCAGGTGAGATTGTTTTAACAGAGCTTAACACTTCTTTTTTTTCTTTTAAATTTAAAATAGAACAAATGCTTTCTCCACCTCCATCAGTCAACACACAAATCCCCACCTTCACCCTTGGCGACAACAGCATTACTTAATACAACCTAAAAATCAGATTTGCTTTGGCACTGTGAGGAATTAATTGTGTGTGGACTGATCTATCAATTGATTAATCTATTCATCTATTTAAGATGAACCTCAATGTCACAATGCAAAATGCAAAAAGGTCTCGTAAGAATACTGTTAACATGAACAGTAAGTTAATGATATATCCTGTTCCCATGATATATCCTTCCTTCCATTATCTAAACCTACTATATCCAAGGCATGTTCAGTACTTTTTATGATGTTTTATTTAGCAGGAATACCTTTCTGATTTAGGGGTACATTTTTCCTTATCCCCAGGCTGAACTGTACATTTCCCCCCTTCTTATAGTTCCCTTTAGGGATTTTTGGTGCTCCTTTTTACTCTTAATTAAAGCTGTTTATCTCTTGGAGTGCTTTCCTCGGTTTTGATAAAGGGGAACCTAGCAGTACAAACGTCTCTGCAGGCGTTTAAAATGTGAATCTTCACAATCAAAAACATAATATTTAGGACTGTAAATATATTGAAAAATGCTGTGTTCAGGTGTATAATAAGCATCACTATTCCTAAGGACATAGTGATGTCCTTAGGAATAAGATCGAAATCTTACATTGCCTTCCATTTAACTAATGGTTTATTGAGATTTAAAGGCGTGTTTGTGTTAATGGTTGTGCTTGGACTATTTAAGTATTGATGAGCGCAACTCTGCAGAGCATAATCTCTTAAATATGAAAAATATATCCCACTGATCTTATACTTCTTCTACTTTCATCTTGAGGGCGTTGACCCAAGCCAAATCAAGCCCATCTTACTTTCACCGTGCACACCAGAAAGGCTTGCCAAGCACTTCGTTGACATCCCCAACTGGCCCCAACTGTTTTGCATTATTCTCACCTCTCTTCTTCAGGTCTGAATTCAATCTTGTTCGCCATCAACATTGACAACAGCGATCTGAACGGCGGGGTGACACGAGGAGGCCCCTCGGTGTCCCACCTGCTCAAGGAGTCCACGCAGGGCATCGGCAGCCTGTGGAAGGAATCCACTCAGGGAGTTAGCAGCCTGCTCCGGGAGATCAGCACTGCCACGACTGTGGTGCCCGGGTTCACCCCCCGAGCAGACGGAGCCTCCGACCCGCTGCCTGTCCTGCCACGCAGCACCTCTGCTGGTAGGACGCAGCCTGTATTTTTGAAAAACTGCTTGTTTTTTGCACTTGTCTAATCTCCCCGGTTTCCATATGATGTCACAGTGCTGCCATGAATATCTTAGCTTTTATTCCTCATATAGATTGTGTATTTTAGTTTATGCAAATTGCAGACCATCACATATTAGTGACCTAATAAGCCCTGAAAGATTTTGCAGTGTGAGCTCAATCAGTCTTTTCCCCCAGAATCACCTTACTTACAATTGCTCAAATGCCCGTTCTTTTTTACTTCCTTTACAGTGAGTCCCTCGACTGTTTTTCCAGGTCCTGCAGTTTCAGCATCTGTGATGTTGTTTCATGCTCCCCTTTCTGAGATGTTATTATGCCCTTTATGGGCATTATCTTCTGCTGACTGAGGATGGTTTGCAGTGTACTCGATTTTAATGAATTGCTCTAACAACAAAAAATGAGGGACAGTTTTATGGTCTACGAACATTAATCTGACACAGAAAGAATCTGAAAAGATTCTTCTGAAGCTATCGGTGGATGAAGTCGAGTGGGACCAACAGCAGGGTAATGAAGTCTAACGGTTCGGTTCTGAAACTTTCCGCTGGAATAAATGTGAATTACCGTAATTCAAAGCTGCTGTGCCAGCTCCTTCAAGAGGGTTGACACACTGGTATTACTCATTAGCAGGAGATCTGCTATTGCACTGGCAGCCTGACTCTGAGAGGGGAGATGGAGAATATTTATGTACTTCTTTATCACTTTGAAAGCTGCGCCTTAGATACTGCAGCAGGTACGATTTTCGGTAAACAATTCATCTTTTTTGATTACATTTTTCTTGCTCGACAATGATAGCTGCTGGGTGCGCTGCCCTCCTAAATAAGCTTTGAATTGATTTTTCGATCTCCAGGAGCCATGTGGCTGTCAGGGAGATTGAAGATGTGGTTTTCCCTGGTTTTATGGCCAGGAAATCCTTCAAATGTATGAATAAGCGGGTTGTTCGTTGTAGAGCAATTCCAAAGACAAGGGGGAGCCCTGCTTTGTTGTTACTTCAGTGCCGAGCAACAGGTAGAGGGACCCGACCTTTCTCTCTTGCTCCAGCCAGCTGGTAAAAATGTGGTAAAAATGATAATGTGACTCGTCTAAACTTTGTGGAATTAATATTTGGGAGGAAGCCAGTCCCAGCGTATAAAAGGTGTTGAGCTGATTCATGTTTGAAACATTTTAAGGTTGTTTTTTAGCTTTTTGTTTTGCCCTTTTCCTCCCTCAGACTCAGGGCTGAGGAAAGAGCGTCGGAGGAAAAAGAAGATCACCAACATCATATCCTTTGATGACGATCTGGATGGAGGGGCTGAGGATGAAGAAGAGGGAGAGGAAGACCCCCAGAAGGGGAGGGTGATGCGGAAAAGCTGGACTGCTCCAGCCCAGAGCAGCGTGGAGGAAGGGGTCGACCCGTTGGAGCCGAATTTCCCTGAGTTTCCCGACCAGAACGGCTTGGCCGAGCCTGGCATCGTCAACTGGGTGGGGTCCCCGCACCCCTGCCGCACAACTCCCACATCTACCCCTCCTTTGCCTGACAGTAAGAGTATAGACAATGAGGAAGAGGAGGAAGACGAGGAGATGTACAAACCCAGATCACAAAACAGGGAGGAGGAGGAGGACGTGGAAGAAAAGGTCCCTGCTGATCAGTAAGTTGAATTATGTAAAAGGAAGCTACTTTGACTTGTGGATGCAAATTATAATGGTTTGAAGCAGAGTGACTCAGTTTGATAAAATCGATAGTTTCATAATACACAAAATGAACTTTCTAGATTAATATTAGAAAAAAATTAGACATGTCGGCTAAGTCTACAAAGAGCGATAGACAATGCAATGCAAAAAAGGTTTAAACTGCTTCTTACAACGTCTGCCCAGAAATCAAATGAAAAATATCGCCGAGGGTTTTTTTTTTTCTTCCTAATCTTTCGTCCTATCCACAAGTAAAACGCACTGAAATGCAATGTTTTTCTGAAGTGGCAGCCAAACTGACGTTGTCCTGTGACAGGTTAGTGGTGGGCAGTCTGTCCAGTGTGTGCACATGGAGTCCTGTGCAGGCCATGGCCGAGCAGAGCACCTCCGACATCCTGATCCCCCTGAATCCAGCTGACCCCCAGCCAGGTACTCGCACGTCCATACACAGACACCGCAGCAGTACCTGCAGAGGGAGCGGTGGCACCACCAGTTAGCCTCTTGAACAAACGTGTTACAAGCTGCCGCCGAAAGCTTCTGCTGTTCCAAAAAAATGAAGGTACTTTCCGCACCTTCACTTTCACTTTGTTTCAGTGAGCTCTGTGGAGGACGCGTCTGGGTTTCCCGTTCAGTGCGACTCGACAGGATCGGTTGAAAACTGTCAGAGCAGCAGATCCCAGCTGATGTTTGGGTAAGTCGTTGTTGCATTCAGGAACTGTGTGATATCTTGTTATATTTATATCATTTACACCAGTTACAGACAGAAGCCTGGCCCGAGGCGTATTGTCTCGCAGCTTCAGCTTTACGGAAAGTAGATGATGGAAGTGCTCTGTTTGTTCCTTCGTTTTTCTCCAGCGTGGAGTCCAGTCCACCAGCAAAGTCTGCTCCACTGTCCAGTGTGCTCCCAACATCTGGTCTGCCAGAGTCCATGACAGTTGGTGAGTGTATGTGGGTGTTTTTTCTTTTTTTTTCACTCTGTGTGCATGTCGCTTTTCTTGTTCTGTGTGTTTTTTAAACCTGCTCACGGTGCATATCATCCTGCTGAATGTGAGCCAGTTTTAAAACAGCTGACCTGTTTTTTTTTTCCTTTTTTCCTCCACCCTTTTTTCTTTGACTGTCTTCACTCCGTGCGGGTGGGTCGCCCAGTGAAACGGTGAACGTGATGATATTTCCAAACAAAAACACTTACGTTTGAGATCCTTTATTTGTTTGGATTCTTCTACTTCTAGCTCTTGCCTGCAGTGAGATGAATCAAACTTGATTATTGTTTCTATGCATCAGTGCTTCCTTTCACAGACACAGTGATCGGTAATTGCTACGAGTGAAGGCAGAGTGAAGGCATGTGCTTCATATTATTTTCTGATATCTCCAGTTTGTCAAGTGATTCAGCAGGTGGCACTGTTGGTCCAGCATGGGAACACGTTAATAGATTTACTGGATGCTTGTATGGACTCTGTTGCTCGTTTTCAGGGTTTTGATGGTGGACACACCAAAAAACAAAACAACAAAAAAAAATGAATATTGCGAATGTCTTCTCTTCACATCTGATTTGTGAGTTTGACCCGCTCGCACTCCTTTTCTGGAGAGATAATCAGAGCTTTGAACCCCATAGCCTTTCAGTTGGGTGCAGTTTAATTGTTTTTCACTTTTTTTGAGTATGGGAACTGAGGAGCCGAGGAAAGAACGGCCAACAAAGCTGCTCGTATGCCGGTCTGTTACCACTAGATAAGAGCTGGGTTAGAGGGTCAGAGAGTGAGAAGAGTGGAGATCTAAAAGGCGGCTGCAGTGGCTACAAGTGGAAGAATACTCTGTGAAGCCATAGAAGGTCAGAAAAAACGTGGCAAACAAGGAAGTTTGAGTCGAGAGTAAAGCTGCCGGAAGCACAGTAACCGCACATTTTTGTGTCTCTGAGCTAAAGGGCAAGAGAGTAGATTTCTCCCAGCTCACTTTTATCACTCGGGGTGAAATTCAACCAGAGATACCAGGCTCGGTTCAGTAGACCACCATGCAGCATACCTGAAGCAGATTTTACATGTCTCTCTCCTTCTCCTCCCATTCCATCACAGCATTGCCATTACTCCAAACTGCCTGCTCCCCTAAACCGAAGCAATCATTCTCTGGGGATTTGAGCACAGTTCCTCTGGGAAACGTTGAAAATCACAGCAGAAGAAGAAAAGATAATCTGATTCGAAAGGGGGGAGAAAAAAAGTCCTGCAGTGTGCTGAAAACGACAGATTGATAAAGCAGTGACATTTAGTTGTACATTTAGTTGTATTATTTTTGTATTACACCATTCCTCGCTAATATGCGCTGCCTTTATCTTCACAAGGGTAAAGATTAAAGCAGCACTTTATCAGTATAATATATTAAACACTATCTGCTTCCTCGGAGGAGCACTGATAGTCGCTTTACCTAAAAAAAAAATTCATGCCCCAAATCGTACATAGACTTTACTTATTGAGTCTGGAGATTAAAAAAGAGCAGACAAACTGCAGCTGATTGACACGCACTTGTTAAAATCACCTGGAAGAGGAAGATGTTAAATTTATTTGCAATCTTTGTACGTCCAGTGCCTCAGCAGGAAGAGCTTAAGGCTCTGTTTGCTCCTCCCATGCTTTCGAGGGTTCCAGTCTACAGACAGACACGCTTGCACACTTTTATATTGAGCCTTGAAATTGCCTTGAATTCGCACCTACGTGTGGTTCAGACTTTTTTTTTTCTTCTTTTTTTTAATATAAAGCTGCTTGGGGTCAAAATGGCGTGAGAGAAGTAGTGGTGTACAGCAGGAGCTCTAGCTTCAGTGATTTCCTTTCTGATTCGACAGCATGTGAAGACAAGCAGCCGATTGATTGGAGAGTACAGAGTCTGTGATTCACAAGGTGGTGATTACATGACCCAGCTCTCTGCTAATGCACCTATTATTGGAGCTCTTGAGCACGAGCGTCTGTATTCTGGTGACGGCAAATGTGTGCCGTCAACGTCTCACAGAAACAGCCTTTTTTCCCCCTCCTCTAGAAGGTGGGTCTTAAACATAGGAGTGCAAAGTTGCAGGTATACGTGTTCGCACACACACACACACACACTCGCATCCGCTCACTTGAGCTGTAATTCGCTCACATCTCCGTGTGAGGATGGAGGGGCGTCTGGTTCCAAGTCCCTAATGGCTCCTCTGTGGCACCCAATGTGAACGCGTGGTCGGACTAAAGGTCATATTTATTTCTGGCCTGCTGGTGTGGAGAAAGTAGCGGCAGAGATAATAGACCTCCTCTTTTGTCCTCTCTGCCACACTCTTCATCACACGCCTCCCCAAAAAAAGAAAAAAAAGAAAAAAAAGGAAAAAGGCTCTTAGCTTGGGGCAGGAGGAGACCTACCTGTATCTGGGGCCACATCGACACCCCACTGAAAAAAATGAAAAAGGAGCTGTGGTCTCTGCACATCTGCGGGAAGGCAAGGTGCAGGGTAGATAAACTGCTTGTCTCACGGTTGGTATTTCTGGAAGTCTCGGTAACAGCCGGGCGAGCGGCTCTGCAACCCTCATGTGAACCTCCGGGCGCACTGTATCCGTGGAGATGAGTCACAGCGCCGCCGAACAGCTCGGCCCAAATCTATCCTTTATGTCAGGATGGAGATTAACATCGCCCAGCAATTTTTTTGTTTTTTTTAACTGCTCCTGAACTGATGCTTCAAGCCTGGAAAAAAAAAGGTCCTCAGATACGCAAATTAATCCTGCCGCTTCAGTGAAATATATTTACCTGTCAGTTATAACCCCTGTGAGCTGATTCTTCCATGATGTTATTTTTCAACATGGTTTTATGAAACTTATTGAAATCCTCCTGGTTGTGATGACCAAGGCGGTTTTTTCCTTTTTCTTTCTGGTGCTGCCCGACATCGTGAGATGACAGGGGCTGCTTGGATTGCTGGAAAATGTGGCGAGCACGTCCACGTCCTCTCCCACTGGAAAATAATGTAATAGCTTTGGTGGTCCCCGAACAGTTTGCCTAGTGTCAGGTCAAGTGTTTAATTGGGAATCAAACTGCTGATGTCTTGCGACGAGAAGTAGGGAACTAAATCTGAAATACTCAGCATTTCGCTCTTGTCGGAGCGGAAAGGCACACAGGATTCATTAACATATCATTTAAAAAAATTCTCCAGACATTCATATTTATGGTGCGCATATCACTTCATGGTATGAGGGTTTTTTCACAACCCTACAGAATTTTTTGGACACTGCAGCTGATCACTTTTCTGGGTTTTGGGCTACATGTGACAAAGCTGCATGTTTTCCTATTCTAATGGTAGTTGTAATTTAGATTAAGCTGTAAAATCGCAAACCTTGAAATTTGTTTTTCTAATGACTTTAGCACATTGATATGTTCAGTTGAGCAGGAACCAACTGTTTGGACGAGCTGGCTCAAATTCTGTAGTTGTTTTTATTTGAATTTTTTTGTAGATACTTAATTTGGATTTTTCTTAGATGAGATTTCGTCGAGTTTGGCGTCTCAACACTTCAAATCATTCCCTGAAGAGCCTGGAGAAGCCCTGGTTATTACAGAGCCCTTTGTGTTTGGGATGAGACAAAAGAATATCATTGATCCGATCTCAGTTTTGTGTGAGGGCTGCAGGTGCAGTTTCTGGACTGTAAAGCAATAAGTCATTATAGTGTGTATTGTATGGATCTGAAGTCTCGTCTGATTCTGGCCTCTGCTCTTTTCAGTGGAGCTGCGGCAGGCCATCGTAGCCATGATGAACAGGAAGGACGAGCTGGAGGAACAGAACACGTACGGTCCTACAAACACACGCTTCGACTTAAACTGGATTAATAAATCAAATAGTTGATATTATAGAAATTCCACAGTATTATTGGTGTTTTATTTTTTTTTATTTATATCTCAAGCATCCAGAGATTGAATGTTCTACTGATTTGAAAAAGGAAAAGAAAAAAACTGCAAAAGAATTGCATAGTGTAAAATCAGTTTAATTGCATTTCCGTTGGGATAAGAGAAGATATTAGCATTATGAATGCACCTATGCAGTTACTCAGGCTTAATGTGCATCTTCTGCCAAGCTGTATTTAGATCTTAGGGAATTAAAGCAGATACAGCCACAGATTTGGGTTGATTGAATGTTTTATATCAGAGCTAAATGTAATTCAGCCTCCCAGTTAGTGCTGCTATTAAAGTGTCATTTATCTAATCTGTTGTTTACGAAAATAACATCACCAGAATGCCAAAACTGAGTTGAGGATTAAATCTAAAGGAAAACAGGTTTCTCTTGAATGAGATATAAGTGCATGTTTCTTTATTAACTTGATCCATAGGTCTCTCCGGAGTCTTTTGGATGGAGAGATGGAGCACTCAGCCGGCCTGAGGCAGGAGACTGATTTGCTGAAGAAAAAGCTAGCTGAGCTGGAGGAGAGAAATGGAGCCAAAGTCCAAGCGTTGGCCAGGTAAGATACAGTCAGGAGCTCCCCTCAATTCACACTTACTGTAATTCTGCTTGTAAATTTGAAAGGTTTAAACTGCATTTGCCTAGGTTCGGTTCAGACTGACATTTCTGCTCTGCTTTGAAGAAAAAAGAGAATGAAATGTCAGTGATTTTTAATAACCGTGTGTGCTGCAGGGAAGGGGATTAGAATTTCTGTCACAGTGTGTATAAGAGACTACAACCAGTTGGAAAGTTTTTTTTCTTTTTTGGCAAATCTTAATATCACAAAGTCAACTTTGGGCACCATGCTTGGTCGAGCATCCTTCTATAATAATTTCAAACTGTGTTTTTGAAAATAGTTCCTTTTGGTCTTTTGTCCCTTTTTTCTATTGTAAATGAACATTGGATATTGATGTCTGTTAAGCATCATTTTCTTATGTTCCTGTGGGAAAGCTGATTCAGAAATAAAATAAAAAGTTTTCAATAATTTATCTTACTTTTGGGTATCAGTTTGATGGCATCCAGTTGGTTCCAAGATCTTTCTGCCGATTGAAAATGAGCAAAAATGAGCCCAAAAAAAACCCAAAACAAAAACATCTCCGGCAACAGAAGAGCAAGGAGCCTT
The DNA here is from genome assembly GCA_013363375.1 of Menidia beryllina. Lineage (NCBI taxonomy): Eukaryota > Metazoa > Chordata > Actinopteri > Atheriniformes > Atherinopsidae > Menidia > Menidia beryllina. The sequence goes on from JABUIW010000056.1 coordinate 10,453,144, forward strand.
GCAGCAGATGGTCTGTCCCCCACAGAGCCCTGTCTTCAGAACCATGGAGTTAGACTGGGATTACATGGCTGTCTAGAAGGCATATGGTGATCACAGAAATACTGCATGGATTTTGGGTCTCTCTTTTCACTGCACCAAACGCCGCTCATACTGGCGGACTTTCTTATGCCAATGCGACATTGCACGGCATTCCTGGAAAGTCGTTCATCTTTAGGCAAATGTTAGATATTTTTCTTTCCAAGTTACAGAACTGCAAAGCAACATACACAAAAAATGGCCCATGGAAAACGGTGTATGGCGATTCTTAAATTGGCGTTTGGGAAGTTGTGGGCTGTGTCATGTCGATCTGTGAGTGGAGGCCTTCCATTTTAACGTTATATGCGGATGGGTGGGTGAGTGGCGGGTCTTGTTGTGTATCAGAGTTTTGCGTGTGAGTAAGTCAGTAAGTGAGCAGCGGCTCATTTTAGCCTTCTCCCGTCTGCCGGTGCCTGCGTCAGCCGGAATCTATCTATGGAGGCTCGCTCATCCTCTGCCACCCCCATACACAATCAGGCTCCAGACGCACACACACACACACTCGCCTTGTGTATGTATGGCACTTCCTTGGATTTAGCTGTGGCTCTACTATAAAAGTACAATCACAAGGAGAAGCTCTAAAATAAGCAGATGACTGGTGGCATTTTCCTATAACTGCAGGACCATCTGGTGCCAGAGATAAACATTTAAACTCCAGCTTTTCTGCTGGCAGCAAAGTGATCCCTGTCAGAGCCAGAGCACGTCGTATGACCGGTCCCGGCGAACTCCGCAGCCGTTAAGTTCGTTGACTAGTTGTCAGTCAACGAACAAACTTGTCAGTCCACTCAGGACCTGAGAACTGGCACCAGCTTCACGCGACACTGAGGTACTGAGAAATGAACTCCCATGGAATTGGAGCATGGCCGCTAGTGGCCTCTTTCACTGAATGATGTGGACAGCTTTCAGCTCTCATTCAGCAGCTTGCTGCTCCTTCAGGGAGTATTTATAGCCACTATTGATCGAGACGGCTTTGGCTAAGAAGGAAAGGCGGCCCCTTGAGATTTAGCAGCAGACTACAAAATAGGACGTGCTCGATTGTGCTAAAATTCCCACTTGGCGCCACGGTCAGCAACAAAGACAGTGGTGAGGCCATCTCTTGCCTCTAAGTCTTCATATACGCTCCCATTACAAAGAACATCCAACGGCTGCTGCACCGTCCTTTGCAAATAACAGTCAGGTTTGGCGCTCTTTACATGTTTAATGTGAGTCAGTGATCAATCCTAGATAGTTGCTTGACTTCCTGTAGGAGGCTACTATGTGAACACGGACTGTTTAGGCTGCTGAGCGATGACTAATCGTCCATCTAAAGAGCTCAGGGATTGACTGAAGACTCGGAGCGCGCGGCCAATATTCCGTCGAAGCTGAGGTGACGCAGTCCACTTTCAGGAAAACTGCATGTGGTTAATGACTCGGATAAAGCCAAGCATTTATGGACTATGCAAGGCAAAGCAAAACAATAAGCATGAATTGGAGTTTCCTATGTTGTTTCGATATGAATCCTCCTGAATTTACTGAGCCTGCAAGTGGATTACACTACATATACAGATATGAAATTGATATTAGCACAAATATGGTTGAGTTTCCTGCTTGAGTAAAGCTCCCGGCTTTAGGTGGCGCAGCGATAATTACTGTGATTATCTGTAAAATAGTAGCACAGCTGCAGTAGGTATGAGGCCCAATCAGCAACAACAAGCCAGCTTTAATAATAGACAAGAACGTGCTCAGAGATGTAGCAGCTCTCACCCAATGTTTACTTTAGCTGCGCTGACTGAAAACCTCTTTTTAAATTTGTGAATCGCAGCAACAAACACAGTAATGTTAAAAAATAATAGCAGTCCAATGTGACTAACCAGATTAATCCAGATTTTTTCAAACAATTTTCCAGTAGGTGCGGTAGATTCTCAGAAAAACAAGACACAGCATTCATGATATGCACGCCCTTAAGGCTGTGCAATTGGGCAATTAGTTGAAAGAGGTGTGTTAAAAAAAACAAACACTGTCTGCCATTGTCAAACTATTTTTTTTCTAGGAACTAGCAATCTTGTGAATCACTAAACTAATATTTATTTGTGTGACCAGAGTTTTTTTTTTTAGAACTGTTTCACAACTGTGTGGCATAAAGTCAACCAACCTGTGGCACCTTTCAGCTGTTATTCCACTCCAAGATTCTTTCCTCATTCCACAATTCATTGACATTTCGTGGTGTTGCTTTAGAAACAACAATTTTGATGCCCCTCAATTACATTTTTTGTTGTCTGAAAACAATATTTGCTAGTTTACAAGGGTGTTTGGAGTCATTATCTTGTCATTGTCACTGATTTCAAGCGCATGTCCAATTCGGCATAAGAAACATCACCTCTTCAAGTATTTTTAATTGTGCAAACTGATCTATGATTACTGCTTTGCAATAAATAGGCCTAACACCATAGTAGGAGTAACATTCCCAAGTCATGATGACCTATAACGTTGTTTCCACAATTCTATTGATGTTTGTAGTTGAGGTGCTGATATTTTTTTCTTCCATAAAGAAAACTTTATAACACTATTAATGTAACTGCACTGATATTAATCTGAATTTTTATAATTATTTTCCCCTCAAATGACATGTCTTTCCTCTTGTGATAATTGAAAGTAATGCAAGCTTATTTGCACACAACGGTTTGATTTTAATTTCTTAAGACAACCATTTGGCAAGATAAATCATTTATTTGTGTGTCGTATGAGCCTGAAGATTATGAGCTATGGAGGGTTTTCTTAATATCTTGATGTTGTGTTATCAGTGTTATTACGTACGATTATTTACAGACAGAAGCAGTATTGCTATTTATTTATTTGTTTTTCCACATGTCAGATTGTGATGCCTGAGACTTCCATGTAAAAATCATAAGTTGCAAGTGTCTGCGTGCAAAAGCAGAAAATTAGTGTGGCCCAAAAACAAAAACCTTCAAACCTATCTACTGATATAATTTGTAACAAGTGAGTGAAAGACAGAGAACCCCCCCCTGTTTTCTCTATTTACATAATTCTTCATTTTTGTCACTTCATCTGCCGTGTTGGATTGCGCTCATTAGAATTTTTTATTTTTGAAGAGGGATTTTTTGCCATATCGAATGATCATGACGAGATTGTTTTTGAATGCCATAGTATCCATTTATCTAAGTTTGGTGTGAAAGATTATTGCCCGGGACTTCGTTTTTCATGAATCCCTTTTTTTCCTAAACACTCTGGATTCACATTCCTTGTTTACAGCTATTCGTACAGATGTTAAAGCTAGAAAAAATATGTACATGTGGAGTTGTGTGTGCATTCAACCCAGCTGTGTCGATAGTTGGATTCAATTGAAGACCAAAAGCTATCATCAAAATAAGACGGTGGGAGCTCTTCCTGAACACCTCAGTGAGATTGAACTGATTTTGATTGTCACTTCAGTCTCATCTGCAGGCGTGCTGTTCACCAGTGTGTTTTATGCTGTTGTTGCCCTCACAAGCATTTGAATATTTTACGTTTGAGGTCAAGTCAGCAAATGAGTTATCTCCATAAACGCTGATCCACAGCTATACTGTTACACAAACTGTGCAGCTCTCAGTCTTTCATATCTGTATCTTAAAAGCTGTGTTTCACGTGAAAGAAGATCTGCAAATGTTTGCATATCTTATCGTCAGGGTGATCTTAAAGCCGTCACATCATAGGAAGCTCTGGATGCTCCTTTTTTTTTGAGAAATGGGTCGCTAGATCAAAATGTAGAGCGAGGTGAGATGATGATAGATGAGGCCCATATGATTCGCTCTGTAGCATGATCTTATACAGAAAACCTTAGAATTGACTGTGAGTATATGTCATGCTGCATATAACTGTGGGTCAAAACAAAAACACTGCTGGCTGGCCCTACTTGGAATAAGCACCTATAGAAAACCAGGGAGTGAATGGAAAACAAAATTATCTCTATTTGTTTGTTCCTTTTACATTTTGAAGTTATTTTGTTAAATATTTGATGGTAGCATGTCATATCTGATTGTGTAGCGTTTCATTTAGATACAACTCTGACTGCTAATGGCAATGGTTGTTCGACGAGGTTACTTTAAAAATAAATGTTTAAATAAATGTTTAAACCAGAAATGGCCCTCCTCAGACTGTCTAACCCAGAAACTCACTCCTTCGTGGGTAATGGGTGACACACACACAAAGTCAGCTGTCTCTTTTTCCCCTTTTAGACTGCGGTTAGCAGAGCGGACAGCAGGCCCCTCGCAGCAGGACGACGGTTAGTCGAGTGGGCTCGAGCCAGGAAGTGGTCTCTCGTCACGGAGAGAGGGGGCGTTCGGACAGGCGGACACATAGGCGCTCACACACACACACAATGGCAAAATGGGAGCAGATGCCTTTTTCTTAGCTGGCAAAACTGCCTTTCTCCAGGCAGTCTGGCATGGCTTCTCCAAAAAGTAGCAGGGCGAGCGGCTGAGAAGTTTTGTTCTTTTGTGAGGGGTGGTTAGGCTCACTTTTCCTTCTTTAAGAAGTCCTTTGTATCGCTTGGGTGTACGGGGACCATCTTGCAGCAACTTCCAACAACCAAGGCCTTCGACCAATAATGCATGCATGTATGTATGCATGCGTCAAGAGATTCATTTTCTTTGCAGACATTGAGCAATAAATTGCTACCTGGAATTTCCCTCCCACAGAGCAGCTTATCTGCCAATCTCATTCGCAACCTCCAAACATAAGCAGACCTTACCTGAAAAACAGCCAGTTTATCGCTCTTTATTGCACATTAAGACAACTTAAGAGCACCGGGATGGTTAGAGTAGAAATTTTTTTTATCACTCCTGGGCCGCAGTTCAACTCCCATTATTACTTTGTGTAGTTCTAGCTTAAGCTTTTCTCTTGAGATACTTCTTTACATATATATATTTTCCCCCCTCTTCCTAGTAGTCATCCACAGTATTTGCTTTATACAAAAACACATTCTCCAACTTTTCATTCTTCACAAGCTCTCTTTCAAACAAAACATTTACAGTTTCTTTATCTCTCAAACGCACACGGCTTCCGGTTCTTTCACCATCTCCTTCATTTGCACACAAAACAGCACCAGCTTCTTTATATCTGTTTCTAAGGCACAGAGCTTTTCTTTGTCTTGCTGTTTCTCACACATTCAAGGCTTTCATGACTCTTGCACTCACTTTCTCTCCTACTCTCCTAGTGAAGATGACACGACTTGTAGAGTTTTATCACCCCGAATGGTTTAAAAGGGCTCATCCTTTACACCGTCAGTATTTCTCAATAATACCGGTCCAGTTTCCATTGCAGTTCCTATTGTGTTTTTTTAAGATGAAAATGATAAATGGCTAATGGAACACAAATGAGGAAAAACTGTTTTCACATTTTTAAACTTTTGTTTATAAAGCCCCATGGACAAAAAAAGCATTTAATCTTTATTTACCTAACCATGGTTACTTCTACAGTTGTATAACTTTTAGAAATTCAGCCTATACACCAACACTGTTTGGTCAAAATGTGTCAGAATCATGTTGTTTTTCGCTTCCCTTTGTAAAGATCTCTTCCTATTATCGGAGTTACTGAAAGGAAACACGAGTACTCCTGACCTTATAGACACAAACAGTTGGCATGTGGCTAGTTGCAGACAGAGTTTAAGTACGTTGTCTTAGGCCTTAGTGGGATCTCACTATCATGTCTGCGCACGTTGACAAACTGTAATGGCTGCTCAATGGTGTTCATTTTGTTAGTGTCCTACAGATTATCACGAAATAAGTGCTTGCATTATATTCAACTTGAGGCTGCCTTTTCTACCCTTTCTGAAGCAGACACAGCTGAACTGCCACTTTTATCTCCCGTGATCACATACCCTTCTATACTCTCTGCTCTCAAAGGGTACATTTGAAACGTGTCGCTTTGAAACAGGGATTGCAGAACATGGCAGATCATGGGGCCTTTCAGGTACTGCTGTCAAATCAGTGGAATTCAGAAATTTTGCTCCTAATATGGACATTTTTGTTGCGACAGTGGCAGTAAAAAAAAAGACGATAGAATTATGTGGCCCTTACCTTAAATGCCTCTCAGAATTAAAATATTTTCGTCTTGGGTCTTGTATGCGATATTTGGATGAAACTTTTGGCCAGCAATTGTTCAAATCTGACACGAACATAAAGTAGAATTCATCAAGGACTGGTGTAGAAAATATGCTTACTTTTTTTTTTATTATCAAGGAGACATCCAACTACATTTAGTTCCATATCCACATAAGGGGTGGGAAAAAAGAAGTGTCACGACAGAGACGAGTGGAAAGGGAACAGAATCATTATTAGCTGATATAGAGGCATAGGGTGGAGAGCCATTTGTACAGATTTATTGGACATTTGAGGAAAATGAAGAAAAAGTACTGCGCTTTGACTTTAGCATGCAGGATCCTTAACTGCTGAAGGACCTAAGAGAAACCTCTCAAGTCCAAGTTTAAAAAGGGGCACCCAGGGTTGATCACATCTCTAGGTTGAATTCCAAAATTTGCATTTGAAATTGTTTTAAAATTGTGCTGCCTCAACCTGCAGGACTGTTGAAAGAAATTTGAATGTCTCTCAAAACATATGCCACTAATTACAACCCAGGTCGATGTGCCAGACTGCTGGTAATTCTCTTTTCAGATGAATGACAGAGAATTACATGGTGTATCAGGTGAGGAGCACGTTTACCTAGACGAAATTGACGAATAATTTGCAAAACAAGTCGCAAAACAAAAACGGTATATTTAAAGTGCTTGGAAACGCATTCATCGGACCGGAATCACATGAAATTGAGCCACAAAAGCTGGGACAGCAAGCAAAGATAATGCAGACTGGGGCTTTAATCACATTAAGGCTTAGAACGGGCCTCAGTGTTCTTGAGCATCTTTAAGTAAAAAAACAAAAACAAAATAAACAAACCGAGAATAAATGTGATTAATAAATAAATGTATTGGTGCGGCAGAATTTTTACCAAAATGCAGCTCACATTCACATGCTTTTACTTTTCTTTTGTCAGATAGTGGTGGTTGAAAACTGTCCCATTTAGTCTACTTTTCAACTTACGGTCACTTTAAATATTTTTAAATCGGTGCTCTCTTTAGCTGCAGCATCATCTGATAACATTTTAGGGAATTAGAGGTGGCACCTGTGCACTGAAATGCTACAGTCCATAACTCTATCCCTCCCCTGCACATGTGCTCTGGTCCAGTTAACTGGCCAGGGCGAGCTGGAACCTTAGCTTAACTGTGTACACATGCATGTTGATGGCAACACTTTCCCCCCCTTTTTTTTATCCTGTAAAAACATTTGTTTTGGCTGTCAGGCTGAGGCTGTGCTTTTGGTCTTAAATAATGGAAAAAGCAGGCATATAACATCAGCAGCAAGCCCTTCAGTTGTATCAAAGTGATCAATAATTCAGCAAAATGTCTTCATTATCAGGATTTTGTAACCTGAAAAAAGAAAATGCTCGAGCACAGGCACATTATGTTCTGTTTGCAGAGAGAATCATGCCGCCAATTTTCTCTGCTGTGAATTCACAGAAAACTTATTCAGGAACAAGTAAGTGAACCTTCTACCGGCAGCATTCTGAACTTTCTGTGTCACGGTTCGAGAGTAGTTTCTAAACTTCAGTGATGAAACAGGTTGAAAGACCCCAGCAGCTTATATGAAGTTTTTCTTTTTTCTTGTATTTTTTTAACCCAGTTTTCTATACCTGCTGAAGATGAAAGTTTGTGCCGCACCTGCCCAGTCAAACCACCTCTTTTAAACATATTCAGAGCTCACTAGATCATGTTGTTCTGCTTCAAATCTATTAGTTATTTTAGACAGTATGGGAGCACCGGGCTTACCGTTTTACATTTGGCATTTCGATTTCATGGCATTAGCAGCACAGGTTTAATCATCACCTTAATGAGGTGAGCAGGTGTCCTGTTCCACATGTCTTGTTAATGCTGTCACTGTCTCCGGCTGGAAATGCCTTTCATTGTTGTCACTAAATGCCCTGCTGCTAGGGGGCTGTTTTCTGTCTGCTGTTTCATTTGTTTCCGATCGATTTATTAAAAAAAACATTCAGCGGATTTGATAATTGTTTTGTTTTTATCCTGAGACATTAAACCTAGAATAGGAGGCAGGTGTACTGCAAAAAAATATAAAACGAATAACCAAATCGGTGACCTGAACTGGCAAAAAAAAACAAAAAACGTTCAAAAATATTTCTGCTGATAATTTCCAATTAATTTGGGTGCTCATTTTTATGTCAGACCAAGAATAAATGTAAAAGTAAATGTAGTGAGATGCTGATAAATTAAATTTAACCTGAGCTGTAGATGTCAAGGTCAGTTCGCTTGTATTATGTCTGTTGACCACAAGTGCATACATCAATCCTTTTTAGTGAAATGAGACGATTCTGATCACCTGCATATCTCCACAAGTCTTCAGACCAACAGACAAACGCACGTGTGTAATAGTTTGAATTTAATCTGGCTGAGAAAGCACCCGGGTGCTTGTGATAACGGAGTGGCCGGCGCTGCTGAGAGCTTGTCATGTGGATTCAGGAGGTCTCCCGCCAGGCGCCGCTTTTGTTGCTCGTGAAAGGAGTTTGATAAGCAGGGCACCAAAAAATCAACCAGGGAGAATGAGGGGATGGGTGGGAGTGTGGGTGAGCGACGGCGGGGCAAGACAAAGACTGTTAAATTTAACTGCCAAGGGCATAAAGCCACACTGCTTGTGTGATTGATTTCCTTCCCAAAGTCGATGATGTTCAACCGTTTTTTTTCCTTTGTAAAGAGACCGCCTCTGTCTCCCACTTATCGGTGTCTTTGTGTCTGCGTCCTCATCCACTATCCGCTGCATACGTTCACGTTTCCATTTCCATTTAAAAGTGCTCTCCAAATGGATCTCCGAGATATTGAACGTATAGGTCTTTTTTTTTTTCTTGGAGAGTCCTGCTCGCTTTAGAGGTTCAAATGCACCTGCTGCTTCTCTGAATGCACGAAAGAGACTTCGTCGTATGGATTTTTCTTCTATTCTGTGCCCGCACAAAGGTCCGTTCAGTCTGTGGATTTAAAAAAGTAAAACAAATCAAAACATGTCAGTTTATTCATTCATTATTTTCTTTTTCTTTTTTTTTACCTCTATTTTTTGTAGATTGTCTTTCAACAAAGGAAAATGTAATGAAAAACAATGGTGCATCAGAGAAAACTCCCATTCAGCACAGCTAGATAATAGAAAGGTAATTTCTTTAATGTGCACCTAACAGTTATGGAGAGCAATAGTAACCAGCAGCTACAGCGACTGGAGACTGTTGCCGTCCAAACTGTAAATCCTTTCCTTACAAAACCTGTCTGTCGTGTGAATTCGTGATGTGCATGGTGGGGATACTAAGGGGAGGAAAGACGAAGTCCACTTCTGCCGGTCTGTTTGCCATAATCTTACAAACAAGTGGAAGTGATTCACCTGTGATTCATCTGAAGGGAAATAGACACATGCTACGCAAGTGACTTAAGATACAATCACCTACACAGAAGACAGAGATGCTGAGCGATGAACTTGGGATCATCTATATCGACATCTGGGGCGGAAATGGAATTTCCACATAGTTATATGTACACCATTCCTGCTTTGTGAATAGTCTAAATAAAGGTTGTGCCTTCCAGTTAAAAGAAGAATACTTTTCAGCTATTTCAAGCTCACCAACCCAAAACATGCTGGGCATAGCCTTGCCCTGTGTTTTGCTTCCAGCATGGATTGGCATGTCGAAGTTATTGATGTGTTTTCACTTTTTTTTGTCTGAGTATATACGGCTCATGGTTTGTTCAAACTATATATATGTATATATATACGTATGTATAGGTATATATAAGTCCAAGCATCTGGGTTAGGTTCTCAAGTCCTAAGATACCCCCTACCTGGGCAATCTATCATAAAACAGGGATAACAGCTCCCTGTCCTTGGCTTGCTGCAGCCGTCTGCAGTTGTCAGACAGAAAGCGTGCCCTTTGTAAATATGGTTAATGAACTCTGCAATGTGACTGATTTTTACTTTGTGTACTGTAAATAGACTGACACAGAAAGATTGCCCTGTATATATGGCTGCCTATGATTTTAAGCCAGGTATGTCCATTTTGCACAGGGAGAACGAGGTCCTGAAGGTCCAGTTGAAGAAGTACGTGGGGGCGGTGCAGATGCTGAAGAGAGAGGGAAGCCAGGGCAACGACGGTAAGACAGACTTTGTCTGATTCCATGAGAGAATCTGGGAACTCTTGCAGAATTGTTCAAGAACCGAAAGATGGTAAAATCCAATCTTAACTTCCCTGTTCCGATTTATTTCTCAGTGGTCCCAATGAGTTACTTCAGTCATTTGACAGCAGGGAGACGTGTCAAACAAACTCATCTAGTTTCCTTCCCTTTTATTTTGTGTTTTTTTTTTTCTGGAAGATTTGAATACTTTGACTTTGGTATCCTATCGCCTGGGGATGTAAGCAGTGCTCTTTGTGTAAAGAGTGGCAAGATAAGCCCCCGCTGTTTTAAAAAATAAAATGAACACAGCAGATTACAGAGGGACACATAATAGTTAATTTCATTTTAGGGTATAGAGGGGAGAGCGTTTATCTTTGATGCTTGAAGGGTTTATGTGTTTGGGAGGTTTTTTAATGCTTTCTTTGGGGAGACAGAGAGGTAATGAGATTTGTAGACCTTTGTCATATTAATGCGTTTGGAATGGTTATTTTTGTCGGCATATTTATCTTTCAACAGTGCAGAACTGCCTGCCGCTGATAATTATTTGAAATGAAACTGTCAAAGAATGTCTGTCTTTCATGGTGACATTGATGGATCTGACAGACAATCAAGTGAACCAGTAAAGCCCTACATCCAGCGGGGTGTATTTTACGTGTGTGAGGCTTTCTAAAGAAACTAAAACCTGCATGTGAACAAATTCTTGTGGTTTGCTGGCGGAGCAGCGTCAATGCCAGAGATGCCATGGGGATCAGTAAATACATCAGGCACTTATCGACAAGAGTTGGGGGTATATTCCTTAGATTTTTTGCATTAATTGTAGATAATTGTAGTTGATTGAACTTCATTTGTATTTTCTTAGAGTAAGACCTTTTTCAGCGTGACAGGAACCTTCAATTACATGACTAAAGTCTGTGGTGATTGGTTAAACACAATAATGCATCTGGTAACATCTGTAAAATATACTTATTTTATTAGTCTGTTAACCCTTGTGTGCCCTCCTGGTGCCATTCATACCCCGGATTCAATAAAAATGAGGTATGGATGGCCCAAAATTTCAAAGGACAGAGAATGAAGGTCAGGGTTTATTGAGCCTCAATTATCTAACCACCATTGACTCTTGGTATATTTACCAGTCTTTAGTGTGAATGCAAACACAAAGTGCATTAGGCTCTCTTTAGATTTCAGATCCCTCAGACATTGGGTGGCGGCTTATCTGTTAGAACGTATTGATTTATCCTTTGATTTGACTCGTAACTGTGACTATAATTCAGATAACACTGTTCAAGAAAATGCTTTCTTAGGTAATAGGCCATTGGAAAGAAAATAAGTTATTTTACCATTTACATACATGCATTTGCTCTACTGCTTATTTTTCTATGACAGTTTCACGACGATAGTGTATATTAGCTAAAGGTTAGCTAGAGGTGGGAGGTTCGTCAGTCCATCACTGTGCCACACAGAGATAGACAACCTTTCACTCGCATTCATTCCTAGGGGCAATTTTGAGCATTTACAGTCTGTGGGAGGAAGTTGGAGTGGTTAGAGACCCAACACATACATGTGGAGACTGCAAACGACACACAGAAATGCCCCGTCCCCCAATTACCCAGGGATTGGAACTTGTAGGCAAATGGTGCTAACTACCACACCACAATTGTTGGTTAGCGCAATTCTATGAGAATTTGCTTAATTTAGCTGCAGGATTAGGTGCAGCCTGCTGGCTGTCATATACAGTATCTTTGGCTGGCTGCGTCTTCATTTTGAAACTGTCTCAAGGCTGATATGCGCACACTTTTCCCCCCCAAAAAAGAAATTAAGGTTCATCATTGACAATATTCGGAGAATCAGATGATATCTGGAGTGTTGTCAGGCTCAATTACCAGGCACACATACCCGTTTCAAGTTGGGCCTCACGACAGTGTCATGTTTAAAACATCAGGTCTACGTTTCATCTCTGTGGCGCCTGGTAATTGCTGCCTTCAGCCTGTCAAACAGGGCTGCTGGGCCCCCTGACACCGGAGAGCACAGTGGGGAGCAGCAATGAGGTAAGGAAAGGACTCGAAAGTGAAATGGGGTGTCCATCACAAATGAAAACATACATGTGTTTCCAGGAAAATTGCGGTCCCTCACCGCAATTCCTCAGACGGCCTTTGACAAATCTGTTTTTGAGTTTGTCATCTGGCTTTAGCTCTTGTTTGCTTTCCTGGCGCGCTTTGTTTCACTGCAATCATTATCCTCCTCGCATCTGCACACTTTGAATTCTGTCATGATTTTGTAATTTTCACCTTTTCTGTCTTTTTTGTTTTTGTTTTGTGGCCCCTTCTCCTGTCTTATTCTCTTTTCAACTCGTGCTCCCTCATCCCGACAGGCATAGTAATTCCCTCTTCTTGGCGGCGTCTAAATGATTTCATCCTCCCTTGCCCCTGTCTTTCCCGGTTAATGATGTGCCTCGTTCCATCACACTTTGATGTAAGCTACCACTGCATTTGCGCGCTTGTGTGCTTGTGTGTTGAGGGTGTAGACGTTACAGTAACATGTGAGCTGTTTTCGGGGCGAGCGGGAATCAAAAGGGGGGTTGATTTGATACACAAGCACCCCTTTTTCATGTGCTGTCAGCATACTTTCCCCACAATCTGTGCGCTGCCTTTTTTCGAACCGCTCCTGTCTAATGATAGCGCCGCATTTGTGATCTCACAAATGCTCCTCAGGCGCTGTCAGAACCACTGACATCCCACTAAAGACGGGTGTCTTTCCCTCACTGGTTCTGAGGAGCGAGGATTTTTGTTTCCATGTACGAAAAACTTGGATCCCCTTTCATTTAAGGGTTTCACCCTCTCCACTTTTAGATGCATATTCAGCTGCGGTGCAAGTCCCTTTTATGAATATGGATCGCTAACCACATTACATGCATTTTAAATAGCTATTTAAGTGGAAAACAGGATGTACATGTATTTAACGTGTCGCATAAACATGGCTCCATTTTTCACTCTTAATGAGGAGTTGACATGCATGCGACTGTATGCGTTTTTTTTTTTTCTGTCATTATGAGAAGCAGTTAGCCCCTGAGGACTTTTAAAGTAGCGGTGGCATTCTTGCTTACTGCATAGTAGCCTGAACTCGAGCGAAACCTCACGGGAGGGAGGCAGATTCGCATGTCGTAATACCACACACGCATGCCTACTTTTACAGAGATCGCTCCAGATCTTGAGCATCTTTTGAAGGTTTGTGTAGTCGAAAGGAACCTGTGTAGTTTTTTTTTCTCACCATGAATCTACTGAACACTTAGAATACAGACTTTTCTAGCACAGATTACATGGGGTAAATCTCTCGCAATAGTGTTCACATAAGCTCTCCCCAGAGCACATGAAAGCTAGCTTGCGCTTTAGTTTTAAGGCTGTATTTTCATGCGAGACTCTCAAATCTTATTCATTTTAGCCAGAGCTGTACTTTTACACCAAGTTTCGTCATCCTGACTGTGCCTCTCTTGTTGGTTTGGATCTGATGCGGAAGTGACCTCTGGAAACATACCTGAAGTCAACCTGCAAGACCCCCCTTTCAAAGATATTAATCTTCATAAGAAAGAGAAAAGGGAGATGCATTGGACTTGTTTTTTTTTTTATGTGTTCACTCTGTTTGCATTTTTCCTATTGCGCTGCCATAAAAAATGGGATTGAGTGGGGATGCTTTGTCTTTTTGCCCATTCAAAACGTTACCAACCCTGGCGAGTGTAATAGGCTGAATGGCAGTCTTTATCAGCCTTTAAGACATACCGCATAACCTTATTTAAGCTCTGGTCTGGGTTTTGACAAGTCGTTTAATTAAACCTCTTCTAACCGCTCGTGCATTCCTCTATCACGGTTATCAACGATCCAAGTTTCAGGTCTCTAGAGGAATGACAGTCTTTCCTTTGAGAACCCAAGTGTTGTTTTTTTGTAGCCATGAAGGGAATTGTAGTCTTATCTGAGAAGAACGTAATCTCAGCTTGTCTACTACTCCTCCTTAAAACTCTGTTGTTTTTGTTGTAGCATACAACTCCAAGTGCTCCAATGGACTGACACTCAAATCACTGCAGTGGAACTCTGCAGTTCCCTCAGGGCTACCTTTGGCCTCTTTGTTACTTCACCAATGAGGGAAAAATAACGAGAAAAAAAAAACAGATACTCTCTGTCTGTGTGAGAGAAGCAGCTCCCGTCTCTTACTCTGGATGTACTCCATCACTCAGCGGGGTTACAGTTGGACTTGGTCATTTAATTGGAACACTATCTCTGCCCCAGTAAGAAAATGGTTTCTTTACCCAAGCACTTCTTGCAGTTTCCCGTTGTCGACTTTGTAAAAAATGATGAAGGCTCTGCTTAGATTAACCCTAACTAGTATGCATTTTTTAAATCTCGCTTTCATAGGCTTCCGCTGTAATTTGAGCGTGAACTGGCTCACTGGCAAAAGAAAGTGTGAGAGGTGAGAAGTCACCTGGTTAGGTAGGGTTCAGAAATGAATAAAAAAACACACAAAAAAAGTTTTCCCCTTGTGTTGAGAACTTGTGCTGCCTCACTCTAACAAGGAGCTCTTGTGTCTCTCAGGTCTTAATTTTGCCAAGTGTTTCATTCCCTCCGGTGGATTTTTAGTGGGTTGCTGACCAGCTTGTGACCGACTGATGGTACTGCCTGGAGGATCCCCCCACCCCCCCCCCACCCCCACCCCCACCCCCAAGGATGATGATCACCAAATATAGGAAAATAGCTTTCAACTCCTCCCGCTGGGAATGGCTGATTTCTCCCCTCAGTTGGCTGAAATTGGCTTGCTGTATATAAAAAAAGATTGGCCTGCCAGTGTTGGATAGGGATCAGGAGTTATTGACCTGTTGAATGCCGGCTGCGCAGGTAGAGGACACCCAAGAAGATCAATAAAGGGTCAGGGGGCTGTTAGTCTGGTGAGATGAAATTCCCTCTCTTTCATTTTCCAGTTTAGAGCTGTGTGCATTGTTTTTTCCCTTCTTTTCTTTTCCTTTCATTTTTTATCTTTTCCATCTATTATTCCATTACTCTAATGCTCTTTTACCTTTTGTAAAGAGATTGGAAAAGAAATGCATATTTGATATAAAAAATTGAACACGAGGACAATGACCTGTTTTTTTCGCTTATTTTTTTCTTGACTTAAGTACTGTGCTCGCCTTCCTAGAATTAGACGCAAACTTCTGCAAAGCCACGCTTTGATTGATCCTACGCATTCCCTCGGCATACGTGTCTAATTCGACCATAAATACCCCCTCCGTGGACAGCAGCTTATTCATCTGCAATAAGGAAATGGATTACGCGGCCGTTTAAAACCCAATAAGCTCTCCTTGCTGAGCTTTGGTCTCTCCTGCCTCGTCTGACAGCTAGTGGCCTAATGAGTGAATGAGAGGCATTTGTCACCGCCGCCTGCCCTAATAGGCCAGTGTAACTTATTCATTACACACATAGATCTGCATTTATTGCCATGCCGTGTGCTCCACTCTGCCCTTGGCCTCCGGGCGGCTGGCCACATGAGACCGTCAGCTGCTTGCGCTCCAGTGTGTGAGGGTGTGTTTTCACAGTGCTAAAAACTGTTGTGTGTGCAGTCCTCTGTCTTAATGTGTCAACGTGGAGGTGGATTTTCATTACTCGCTAGCAAATGAGCCAAATGTGTTCGGGGGCTTAGCATGAAAAAAAGGCGCTGGAGTCATAACCAAAGAAATGTGTTGTTTTCTTTTTTTTTTTGAGGGGGGGGGACAAATGCGCATACGTTGTCTTTTGGAGTGTCATGTCCCCCATGAGTGAGTGTAGGTGAGGCACAGTGTGTTCGAAGGCATGTGCGAGGCCCAAATTAAAAAGTGCGTTTGTGGCTGTGGGTGGTTATGAAACTATTGTGACTGGTGTGTAAAGTGCTTTATGTTATTAAATTGTTTACATCCCAGTTGGCCAACTGTAAAAAGAGCAAATAATGAGTCATTCTCTCTGTGAATTGAGCTTAATTGAGCCCACACGTTCAGCTGCGGCCTCAGTTCTTATGAGGAGAAGCCAGACAGCAGCTCCCATTGTTGAGCCTTTCAGATCCTAATCCAACAGATTGGGCATGTTTACCAGCCCAAAGGTGTGAGGGACTTTCATTTATTCAGCAGAGGGTGGTCTGTTGGTGGGTGTACGTGACAATTAATCCCACAGACACTATTTATTTACCTGGCACAAAGGGGTGACATCGTATATTGTTTGTTACAGGTGGGGCCAGGTGGCGCATGGCGTCTATGCGTGCGCCCACGTGCAGATTTCATATCTCCTCATATCTTGCAGGCGATCCCATGTGGGCGCAGCAGGGGTGTGACAGATTTCCTCACCTGGATGGATTTGTGTTAATGAACATTTTAATCACCTCTCCCGATGCCAGAGCCTGCTGGGCGTCATCATCCGCCCTTCCCCGAGATAAATATGGAAAAACGCATATGAAGAGGGAGAGCCCTCATGTAGGGTCCCATATGGGTCAATTTATGGCTTTTCAGAACACAGCATTTCTTTGATTATGTTTCACACACTGTACGGTGGGCTGTGAGACACAATTCTTAATATTATTACTATATTTTATTCGGTTTGATTTTGTTATGACCATTTGACCACACATAAAAATCCTTAATTTCCATATTGCGGGAATCAAGCCACCAGCCTAGATGGTGATCTGAGCCACAGCTGCCTCCGCTGTGTGCCGCCATCGTCGATGCACCCAAAATACAACGTAAATGTCACCTCGTCAAACGGGAAATATTGAACAGATTAATCGGGACTCGCAATAACTAGGGAGACGACTCGGGCTAAGAATGCTGTGAAGTATTCATAGCTGCACTTTGGTGGGTGTAGAATTGTATGAAGAAGGAAACAAAAAAAGCTTATTGTACAGGCAGATATTATTTTCTGGCAGAGGGGGCTCCTTATCGTCAGAGCCTGACGGGTTGCACCACATTCGAACAAGAACAAACTCGAAACACACAGCGAGCCTAACGGATAACTGGAGACCCTGAGTTCTTCCCACTGGACCATTTTTATTGAAGATTTGTTTAGAAAAATTGATTATACAACACGAGAAACATTGGTGGTGTTAGGTTGCTGATAAATACCTGTCTGATATACTCTGTCATCGTTAAGAAAAAAAATCTCCAAAAGAATCGAGTGGCCGATTGTCATTTTGTAGATACAGTGTCGTTTCCCAGCTGAGTCATCACCTCAGGAAAGTGTCAGAGGGACTTTATCACTGTCTCCGGTTCCCAGTGCAGGTTACTTTATGAATGATAAATGTAGTTGCTATGCAGTAAAATCATCTAAATGTGTTCCATCTGTGAGCCCAGAAAGGGACTTTCAAGCCTCCAGTCGACTGAGGGCGATGCGTTCCAAATTTTCAAGCAACTCAATTTAAGGATGACAGTTTAATATGTGTGCTGCTTCAATCCTTCGGCAGCATCTGCTCCTGGAACTGGTTTTTAGAACAGAGAGAGAGAGAGGCTGTGAGTCCGAGGAGGGGACGAGTCGGAAGCACTCAGGTGATCCATCTGGAGATTCACCTCTCGTCTTGCCACTGGGTGTTTTTACATTCACACTCATGAATGCACACATGCTTCCAGGACGTGGATGTACTTTGGTGCTCTCCACATTACTTATCCTCTACATTGTGAGTGATTATTTGTAGTCCTGGCTCACACCTCCTCGCCATCCAGCCAGTGCAGGACCTGCCGTTGTATTAGCAGAGGTCAGACTTAGCATTCATTTTCTACATGACCGCCCGTGCTGTTAATGCGGCACAGACTCACTTTGGCACGCCGTCTGGCAGTTTGGGATAAACAGTCCAGTGGACATTGGGTACAAAGAAGTGACACGATGTCTGCTTGTTGGGTCGGATGTTGTATTAGGACACATTTTCTGCCTCCGCCGTGTGTGGCGAAGCAGGGAAATGGCAGGAAAAGGAGTTCCAGGTAGGGTGGCTCAGGCTTTTTCAAAGAGGTGATTTTTAATTTCATACCTGTGGCCATCCCACCGATTTGTCCTCTCACACTTCGCTTTCAGGAAGGAGGTGGGTCGGTCCAGCAGAGGGGGATATTAATCAGAGTTGATTAGTATCTCCAGATAGCCAACCTGCGTGGTGTCCCACACTCTGGGAGCTGATAATGAAACTGTTGCGGCATCTGTTTCTCCCCTGTTGTTTTGGTGTTTTTGTGCTCCGAGAAGAATCTGAGCAGGGTGCCGCTCATTTTTTATGATGACTGAAAACATTAGTCTGCGTTGCTTTTGGTATTTGGGATTTAATATCCTTTTGATGACCGAACTCAAGCGTATTTCTTTTTTTTTTTGTTCAGTGTTTTTATTCTTCTCTTCTCATGTCAACCCTCTTAACAGCCAAGGCCAAGAATTCAATGCAGCCACTGTATCAACTCTCCTTTATTCTTTTCCTGTGACTAATATTTGCTAAGCGACTGTACAGAGGGATCAATCCATCACAGTCACTTTGGCAGATTGTGTCACGTCTTATCGCCTGATCAATGTAATTACTGGGCTGTCAAAACAATTGTCTCACTTTGTAGACAAATGGCTTTTGCTGTGTGATGTACTACATCTGCTTGTGCTTCCGCAGTGCCAATCATCCTGTGCAGAAATCGCCTATTTATCCAGCAGACACGCTCTGTATTTCATTGGAGCTTACCTGCCATAACCAGAAGGGCAATGTGAAAAAGATTCTTTGAAATACAGGGTGTCTAACAAATCTGAAATGCACTGGACTCTGTAGCCAGATGCTGTCTGCTGATGTTTGACTCTTAGATTTAGGGCCGGCACGTCGGTGTGGTGGTCAGCACTGTTGCCTCACAGCAAGAGGGTTCCAGGTTTGAATCCCAGGGAGACCAGCTGCCTTTCTGTGTGGTGTTTGCATGTTCTCCCTGTGTCTGCCTGGGTTCCCTCCGGGTACTCCGGCTTGCTCCCACCGTCCAAAAACCTGCATGTTAGCTTAATTGGACGCTCCAAATTGCCCCTAGGACTGAATGTGAGTGTGTGTGGTTGCTTGTATCTGGTTGGTCCTGTAATGGACTGGCGAGCTCTCTGGGGTGTACCCTACATCTTGCACGTCGGGATAGGCTCCAGCTGCAGCTACCCTGTTCGGAATAAGCGGAGTAGAAAATGAATGGGGAAAAAAAAGTATCTGCATATATAAACCCCCCCCCCTCCCAAAAAAAATAGACTCGCCTCTCCTGGCGGTGTACAGAGTGTACACCGGGAGCAAGAAGCATCCCCCAGTGACGCAGCCACCACAGCCATACCCATTAAAGCCATTAAGCCATACCCAAATAATCTACGTTACACAACAATAAAATGATTTATAGAGATACAGAATGTGCCCATTTGAACTCATTCCTGTAATAGTTCTTGTGAAATAGTTTTATTTAATTAGAATTGTGTTGATGAGGTTGATGATGCTGAATGGACAAACTGGACTGAGCCAAACAACTTCTAAATGTGTCTAGGAGCAAATATCTCGTTTCAGCTCTCTGCCCTAGTGTAAAATTGCCGTTGTTAGGACTAGCACAAGCTCCCTGACGTGCACTAAAAGACAAATGGGATGGAATTTGCAGCTGACAGATATGGACACCTACTGAGAAAAAGCTACAAGCTCAAAGATGTATTTCATGAGCTCTTTCCAGCATTTTCATTATTTTGACTTTCTTTCCAGAACACCCCTCTGCCCTGTGACTGTGACCTTTCCCCTGGTTTCGATGATAGTAATCCAAAATCGGGTTCACTTTTGTGTGGGAAGTGATTTTTATATTTATTTTCTAGGCTTTTGGGGGGATTTAGATCAAAATTACAAGAGATTACAAGAAAAGATAAGGACTTTATTGATCTCGCAGGAAAATATTGTTTCAGGGTTTTGTTACAAAAGAGCATGTTAAAGATTGACACAAAATACAAAATAATAATCATAGTACAAAGTAGCACATTTTCAAACATGCAACAGATGAGGTGTAAAGTGTTTGTTGTGGTCTCAGTCTGTGACTGAAGGTATTTATTAGATTGTCAACCATCCTACCAACATTTCGTAAACGGTTGGAATTAGCTGCCATAATGATCAGAAGACAGACATTAATATGAAAACAAATATCTTGATAATCTTCTCGGTCCTATGTAATGTCTTTTTCTGTGTACAGAGGTATCAGCTTCTATTCTATGATCAGTGTGATTACGCTCGGGCAGCACAATGACTGTAAAAGGTCAACACCGCTGGGATTTGACAAATCTCTGTTACCAGAGCATCGTGTCGTTTTGTAATTAGTTAGGTCTATGCACCGAAAATGGCCCAAATTATGCCACTCTCCAGCAATTTTGGAATAATTATAATGGCAACAAAGATTTAGTTTGGAGGGCCTTTCAAGCTCAAGGATATTCCAGTTTCAAATGGGGCTTTCAACCATGTGGGTGTAATCTGTTTGAGTGAAATGTCGCGGCTTGATTATGACTTTTCTTTTTCTCTTTCTGGAGCACTGCTGGGATGTGGATGTTAATATTTGCAGGCTTACACAGATAACTATCCACGCTTGTTTGGAGCCTTTTCATTGGAAACCCCGCAGAGCCTTTGAAAAGCCGCAACAACTCTCTGCTGAATGCGTGCCACCGCCAAACCAACAAATCTCTATCGGTTCATCACTGCCTTATAGCGCATTTCACTCCCTCCCCTTGAGCCGAATCACAAGTTTTGTGTGTTTGTGTTTGTGGAAAGTTGAGCTTGTTAATGTGCTAGGTGATAACAACCTAGCTGTATAAACAACTTAATCCTGCTTCTTATATGCTAAAGAGCACCACTCTGCTCTTTCAGACACACCAAAGGCTTAAGAGGAGAGGTGGTGGCTTATTGTATTCATGTGTGAAAGGTTTGCGGAATCAAGAAGGCAAGGAAAGTACATGAGGGCTGCATGTAATTGAAAAAAAAGGAACAAAATTCTAGTAGATCTTTTTTTTTAACTGCTCCCCTAATCTTATATTTATACTCTATATCTTTGCAGAGAAGTAATTGTGATTTATTCATAGTGTTTACTTTTACTTGTTCATTTGAACATTTATAAAGAGGTCAATAAATTACGATAAGCCTGCTAGAAATATTTATGTGCCTCTCTGGCAACCATTTCTATAGGCACCCATTGGGCGGTTACGCCGAAGGCTGCAGTTAATATATATAAAAATCATAAATGTCAAAATGCTTTTCTCTGAACTGGAACTACAATAACAGACAGTCAGCTGCATTGTCTTTTGTTTTCTATGGTGTGTCATTAAATAAAAAAAGGAGACATTTAAATTTCAGTTTGATTTTAAATTCAGCAGCTGACAGTTTTATCAAGCAGTTTGCTCACTGGATGTCGAATGAAGACTCGGATGTTATCAACGGGATCTTAAAGCAACAAGGCCCTCAGCTCAGATAAATCACCCCGTCCAGACACACCCACCAAGCACATGTATTTGTCTGGCAGAGATTTATATCTTGCAGTTGTCTGCCATTATTACAAATTTCTTTCTGGGATGTTTTATGTGTCATGTTTAAGTATTGATCAAACAGCACTTTGGGTCTGTCTAACCTCTGACCCTCTCTTTCACTTTGTCTATAGTATGACATTAAGTCTCTGTAATTTCTGGTTTATATTAAGAATTTGGTTACCTCGAATTGGATTGAATATATTTGGAAGAAACTTTATGGATGCATTGACATACTGGTAGCTCTGTGTCTCCATATTGTCATTTTTTGGAAGTTATTTTAATAACACCTCCCTGATATTGAGCAGGGAAGCATCTGAAGATGTCCTGTAGTATTTTTTACGGATGCATTAGGAAAAGGGCCTTTATACCCTATCAGTTGTGGAGAGGGGATTTCTATGGATTACATTTGCTTCCCACAGATTACATCAGATCCCATCAGCTTGGCGTCCAGTAGACTGGATAAAAACTCTGGACTCTTCTTCCTAAGCATTATTTTGGGAGGGGGAGATCTGTCAAAAATCCCCATTTATCCACAATTCTTCTGCTTCTCTTGAGACAGCAGCTAAGTGCCACCCCAGGGTGAGCAGTCCAACCGTTTTTTCACCGACTACACACACAGAAAGATCCCCTAAAAGGAAACTAAATAGGCCCCTTTACAACCTGTTAGGGGTTTCAGGCTTATGGCTGTAGAGTAGAGTAGACCATGTTTTTACGTCTCATTTTTAGGAATTAATTTTCTTTTTTCTGTTCATTTTATTTTTTGTTCTTCTTTCATTGCCGTATACATGCTTTTGTGCTCAGTTTGCCTCATTTTGCCATTGTCATTTCGCCACGTCAATTATTTTGTCCGTTTTTGATAATCTGATGCATTATTTTGAACATTGTGTCTCTTTGTTGGGTTTATATACTTCATCTGGTACATACTCACCGTCTCCTGACATGTCCATGGTCCTTTAAACTAAATATTTTACTATGTCATAAGCTTTTTGCTGTTCTGCCCCATTTTTTTTCCACCCAGAGATTCTGGCACATGTTAAAATCCAAGGCACGGTGTGATGCTGCTGTGGACTTTTAGTTTTCAGAAAGCATTCTTAGAATAAAAATCTAAGCTGTATTGAATTAAATATTAAAATCAGTCTTTTTGCAACTGCAGCTGCATCAAAGATGTATTTATATGACAGATTTATTGATGATTGCAGACAGGATGGTGCATGATGAAGAGAGAGGGGTGAGAGGGTATTCCTTCTCCTCACCGCAACCTTCTATTGCACTGGGTCTTAGCGAATCTTCCTAATTTATTTTTTTCTCCTCTGGACTGGGACACAATCTTTACTTCTGTTCCCAGGCAGCTTTCAAAGCTCATACTTAGAATCCTAATAACAACTTCAAGATGTTTTTTGTGCCTTGTAGCATATATCAGGAGTGTTGAGATTTTAATGATCAGATTTTGATGTGTAAGTTAAAGAACTGATATGATCCCAGCATCTCCTGAAGATTAGGTTTTCTATGCCATCTTCAGAAAACAGCTTCGTTCTGGTTGTGGGCAGCCACTCTCAGATGATTCATCTGAGCCGCTGTGATCAGTCGAATATCTAAATAGATTTTACATATTCAGATAAATTTAGTATGGCTTTTGGCTTGTGTCAGTTTGTGTTTTTTAATTGAGAGCTGAATATGAATTTATAACAAAACTTGTTTTTTTCAACATTTTTTATTGATTTTTTTTTCAAATGTTGAACTACAAAAAATGAAACATAAATGATAATAATTACAAATTTAAAAAAGGAAGAGAAAGATTATATAAACAACCAAATTGTAAGTTCTCATAGTGCTTTAAAAAGGGGGTCCAAGCCATCTCGAAGTTCTGCAGGGAGTCTTTAAGAGTATATCTGATCTTCTCAAGAGTAAGATGCATAATATCCCGTATCCAGTTTGGAAAGGTGGGAGGGGTGTCTTTCTTCCTAGAGAGGAGAATGGGTCGCCTTGCAATCAGAGAAGTAAATGCTATGACTCTCCTTGGCTTTAAGGCCATAGATTTCAGCGGTACATCCAAATAAAGCCCATACGGAGTTGGGAAGGACACCTTTCTCGGGAATGACGGTTATAGGGATGTTTTTCTGACTCAATCTGTTTTCAAGGTGGTCGTTCTTTAGCTGGAGGCTCTGGCTCTCTTTAAACATGGCAAGACAGGGGGATTCAAGAGTCGTCAATCTGGTTTCCATTTCGTTGACGGAGGTTTCCAGGTTTTGAATTGTCTGATCGTGAATGTTCAATTGTGGCATGATCAGCAGAAAGTTGGTCAGAGAGTTGTGGTATCCATCGCCATCAGAAGTCTCGCCATGTCGGCCAGTAATAGCAGCCTGTTGTAGGCATTTTGCTCATCGTGGTTAGTTAGCATTCAGTTGCTCTCCGTCCGAGATTCCCCATCTAGATTGCCCCTGTTTCTTGCTTTTGGCCCTGGTCCTTACCACTCCACACTGGTCCACAAAGGTTTGCGTAGGCTGGGTGATGTACAGAAACACTTTTTGCACGGGTTTAGTCAAAATTTCAAATGAGCTCTCCTGGTGTGCGACCATTTCCAAAACCGGAAGCCCAAAACCGTTCCTTTTCATTCTCGTAACTGTGTTGTCAAGGTGAATAAGAAACTGGACAACATGAGCACATTCAAATAATCTATCATCAATCATTCATCCCACACTGCTTGTTCTACGTAGAAAATGCAGTGTTTTACCTTTCACTACGCGGCTTAGTATTACTCATGAATTGACATTCATTGGTCAGCACAGACTCCAAATCACCCCAACCCACACGCTTCATCTTTGTATTGAAAACATGCAGAAACAGAAAACAAACAGGCCAGCAGTCCTACAATCTGAGCATCTCGGAGAGCATCCCTGAGCTACCTTAACCTTGTCACCTTCACGGCTCTCCAGAGGTTTTGATGTTAGACACCGTGTCTCATACTTTCCAACTCTGGCCGAAAGCTCTACACCTACCTACCTAACATTTCAAACTTCCAAAGAAACCAAGGTAAAAACACAACCACAAAACCAACATATTCTCTGATTTACTTGTATTTCGGTGAATCTGATATGTTCTGCAAGCTAGCTGAAGGATATTCACACTGAGGCCTGGAAATATCTTAAACTCCAGTAAAAAGAGTCCAGAAGACATGATCAGTTGGGGAGCAGCTGCTGCTCTTTGCTGCTCGATAATGACAGAGCTCCTCACCATATCCTTAGGTTGCACCCAGACACCTTTTAAAGGGAAGGTCATTTCAAGCTGGTTTCCCATCTGGACCTGTTGGCCCCATTAACCTACCTCTGATAGTGTATTATAGGTGAAAGGACATAGAGGTCAAGAAATGGCTCTGCTTTGTGGCTTGCATCAGCGTGCTCATTAACTGTGTGGTAATAACCTTATATTAAAAGAAATGAAGCGACACCTGCAACCCTGAAGACACGGCCCCATCATACCCCTTTGCCATTCAGTTTGATCCCCATCATTCTCCTTCTGTTGAGACCA
Organism: Menidia beryllina; assembly: GCA_013363375.1. NCBI lineage: Eukaryota > Metazoa > Chordata > Actinopteri > Atheriniformes > Atherinopsidae > Menidia > Menidia beryllina. The sequence goes on from JABUIW010000056.1 coordinate 10,478,494, forward strand.
GCAGGCAAGTCCCAACCCAGGTTGAGCAGTCCAACCTTTTTTGTTTTTAGTATGACCACATGGAAAGATCACCTAATAGAAGTGCATCAGGTGTTAGAAGTACAGTAGAGCCTTTACATACGAATTTTTTTCGTTCCGGGACCTACTTTGTATGTTAAAATATTCATGTGTCGGTTGAAATATTCCCATAAGAATACACTGTAATTCGTATAATTAGTTCCACAGCCCAAAACCTACGATAACTCCTTCATAAATACTGCATATAATTGCACATAGCAATAAAACAAATGCATTATGTAAGAGAGATGTTATAAGAAATAAATTATAAAGAAATAAAAAATAAAAAGGGGTTTTAATTGGCACTTTATCTTAGAGACTGGCGAACAGTGAGGTAGGCTTAGTGATGCAGGAGATGGAGGAGACGGTCAGTGTGGAGGTAGAGATACAGGACGTACCGTAACTCTCACTGCTTGAACTTTAAACTAATTTAGCTTATTTATTCGTATTTAATTCTTATATTTTATATATTTTTTTCTATGACTTTGATGTCATTTGTTGGAAATTTACTTTGGGTGTCGAGTCGAATATTTGATCGAATTTGACTTCATATGTTGGAAAATTCACATGTTTAGGCAATCGTAAGTAGAGGTTCTACTGTACCTCCATTTTCTCATTTCCTTGCCTCAAATCAGACGAAAAAATTACTGTCATGAAGTTATCGTTTGGTTAGCCTGACGATCTTTGAATATCATCATCCTTTCGAGTAAAGGAAAATTTCCAGCTACATGTTATCATTTTAACTTTCTCCTTGGGTATTTTAATTATGGTACATGTTTTATATTTGGAATTTTTTAATGTTAACCGCCAGATCCATTGTGTAATTTATCCCCAATGAAAAGTTACGCTTCATTTTTTAAAAGTCTGATTAAACCGAGTCCTCATTATGACTATATAATATTGAATATCCATGCAAACCCCATGGAACGTTTTACCCTACACTAAAGATGTAGAGAGAAATACCTACAACATCACTGAGAATACTTCGTTGGAGAGAATCCATTTCATGAGGAAAGTTATTTTTTTACCCCCTTCACAGAATTTTTGGACTCCCTCGGTGAATCCCACTGTGCTGCAGCCAACTCAAAAGTATTGCTTGTTTTGTAAAAGCCCTTTGGAGTCTGGATCAAAAGTATTTTCATTGCAGCTCAGTGTGCGATTGAAATGTTTAAAACTGGCACCAAGCCTCACGTCATGTTGCCTTTCTTCACTCAGTCTCATTTCCTACCCTCTACATTTTATTTACCAATTTTTCTCCTGTGCTCTTATCCGTTACGCTGTTTCCCATCCATGCCATGTATCTTTTTTATTTATTTATTTATTTTTGCATGAATATTCCACATGAATGCAGAGTGAATGCAGAGATGTGAAGAGGAGCCTGTATGTATTTTTGATCATCTTAAAACCGTTGACCGCCCTTTGAAAGCAGCTGTTGTGGTGGATATTGTCGAGATGCGGGCATGACTGATCTGTGGCCTTTGAGGGAAGAATAGAGGTAGAAACACAAAAGTACACTTTGGATTTTTTCCACCCTGGTTTCCTTTCATCTCCTGCATGTTAAAAGGTTCTGAAGTACCTTCTTTTTCTCACAGAAAAAAGGATTTTCTTATTTGTTTACTCATGAACATTGAGAAATGATGACCATGGTTTGGAGGAAACGGTTTTACATTGGAGAACTTTTTCACTTTAGGAGGGAGGGAGGTCACTTGACTGGTTAGAAGGCTCAGGTTTTTTTTTTCACCTTTCGAGAGAGGAAAAGAAAAACAACAGTTTCAGAGAAACGCAGAAAAGTTTAGGCGATTAAAGGCCATCGAATAAAACTTGACGTGTTTTTATGTCAGATCTTATCAGTCACAGCACACTGAACCTGTTTATGGTTATGAATGGATCAGGATCTTTACATTGGAATTTACAAAAACAAAATATACCACAGAGCAGTTGCTATCAAGAGCCACGAAACTCTATGAGCGAGGAGCAGGTGGGGCTGTTTAAAACATGCCATCGTCTCCAGTGATTAGCTTAACTTCAGTGTGTAATAGTACTCTCATCTCCTGTGTAATTGGCTCTCGTATTGATTAAATAACATATGCAGGAAGTTCCCAAACTCGTATGGATGAGTCGAACGTCCTTGTGAACTGGGGCGCATTTTGAATCCCAGCTGAATAATTCAAGAGAAGATGCATGTGCTATACACCAATCAAAGTAATGAATTCACTTTGCATGTAAAGTGAGACACCGAAACCTTGTGGATAAGACACCGCCTGTTGTGTATTTATTTTTAGCCTTTATAATGATGAGATGGACGTGGACGGTGTCCATTTCCATAAAGATGCTCCACGAAAGCATGAAGGAACAAGAGACGATTCACTGCATAAGCTGTGGGACCAGAACCAAAAACAATAATTTGTTATGTCTCAACCTTCATGAAGATTCACTGTTCTCAGTTTAGAACATTTTACAAATGAAACAGGGCTCCCTTTGGATGAACTTGGGCTGCACTTGTGTCTTTACAACTTCCACGAGCTAAAGGAGGACACTCTTTGTACACTCACGAAACTCACTTCTATTTGCCACTGGAGTAATCTAGGATTCAATTGGTTTGGACAGTTCAATAAGAGCAAAACCTTTAACTCCTCAGTGCGCTGTTCAGGCCCATATCTTTACCCATAGATGGCAGTATGTCCATGGTCCTCTACCGTAACGTCTATGTGTCTGCCGGGCTGTAATGGAGAGAGAAGAGGCAGACATAAACCGACAGCTCCATGTAATGTAGATTTACTGTAATGGCTTACAAGGAAATGAGATGTGCACTGTTAAATAGTTTGGAAAGACATCTTGCTCTGCTCTGCTCTGCTGTGGCCTGACCTCACTCTGCGAGCAAGCAAAACTGCAGACCAGATCATCGATTTGCCAAATGCTTCGTCTGATGATACTAGTTAAGGATTGGGAGGGAAAGACAATGAAAAGCTGCCCCTTATATTTCCTTTGCTCCTTTGTCAAGCCATTAGATGACGTGGCCTGAACCTGTTGATAAGGTGACGGCAGAAGAGGGGTCAGGCATCAACAAGAGGAGCTGACACATGCTCTCATCCTGTCTGCCTGCAATGTGTCACCTCCATCCTCCAACACCTTGGCTTTTTCTCCTTTTGCTCAGGTCACTCCCATAAGAAGTCTTTTAGCACTTGGGGCCCATATGGAAGCAGTGGTCTGTTTTTGTTCCGCTCATCCATAATGGATACGAACCAAGAAGCGAAAAGAGAAAAAAAGGACTCAGATAAAAAAAAGAATCTGTGGACCAAAACCTTTTAGTCGTCAGTCTAGTATGTAGAGAAACTACAGGTTATACTGTGAGATTATACTTGCACATTTCAATGATCATGATATCCATCTCACAGCATGAATAAACATTAGAAAATAACTGTCCATGTGGGTAGCAATGCCTGCTTGTTATTGGGCTTGAATGGTAGAAAACACACATTGGCTTCATGGCGCATGTTCTTTTATTAACGAGGGTTTCCTCTTCTGAAATCCAGCTACACACTGAGGATCACGTTCTTTGATTTGTCCATTACTTTTTATTTATTTTAGCCTGCAATTGCACATGTAACATTGGAAACTTCCCTACCACATCTTTTAGGGGAAGCAAGAGTAAGTAAGAAAAGAACAAGCAGATAAGTAGATAGGTTAGTGCCAGTGTATTTCTTGTTGTTTATCCTCTGCATTTCAGTAATGTCTTAAAAATGTCATGTTTTGTCATCCATACATTTTGAACCTGGCTTTTTTTTTGTTTGGTGCATTGTTGCTGACTGGATGGAATTTAAGCATGTGGCCTGTTAGATGAGTTTTAACTGTTACTGAATTGATTTGTGCAAACTGTTCCCCATGTCAGTGAGTTTCTTGACACCCCCTCTCCTATTTACACTTTTAATAGCCCGGGATCAACTCCAGAATCTGATGGCTCTGCTGATCACGATAACAACCTCTGGCTTCTGTTGCTGCATCTCACTTTCTGTGCATTATCTGTCTTTTCTCTCCTTCTCATCGCCTTGCATCTCTCTGTCACCACCTTCTTTTTTCCCCCTTCCCTTCAGGTCCAAAATTAGAAATGTCTAAATTACACTTAATAATAGGTCGCTATTATCCCATACCCTTGGCGTGAAAACAGAAATTACACTCATATACTCTCGAAAAGAGAAGGAAAAGCATTTTCTCTTCCCTGACATCAATTCTTAATTCTCATGCTTGGAGCACCTTCCCACTGTCTGAAATGCCTTCAAGAAGATTGATTTTCCTCTCTTTTTCTTCAATAAGCCTTTTCTCAGACACCTGAGCCAAATACTCATTAAAAGTTCTTCATGCACATCAACACATCACTAACATGTTTATTTTGAGACATTAGAATAACTGCTTTCATCTAACACAGCAAACACCGAGATGATTGGCAGCCTCCTTAGGCCTGTGCTCTGGATTCTGCATTATGTGACGATGGGTCAGACTGAGTAGGAATACTTGAGGAGAGGGAGAAATATTGGCACTGAAGGTTTACAGTTTGAAGTCAGTCAGACATCCAACACCAAAGAACAAAAGATTGACATTTAGTATGGCTTTATAATGCAAATCATTTCAGAGAAGGTCATGCTCCAGTTACTGTTTTAACGATTTGCGGGAATTTTAAGGTATTGTATCTATATTTCTACATAATTTAAAGGTATATTTAGCAGAAAATGACTTAACATTTACTAAATGGGTAGCTCTAAAGTTATGAATATATATATATATGTAAAATATATAGTATAAAAACATTCTGGGCTGTACATCTAATTATTCTTTCAGTTGATAGCAGTAGTTTTATAAATTGCCTCTCAGTGTTGCTAACGCTGAATGGCGATTCATATTCACAGTCTCTTCAATGTTGAACTTTTTTCAAAAGTATTCCGACATTCTCTTCCATCATGCAGGCAGTTTCTTTGTCCTCTCAAACTGTGGTAGAGTTACCTGAGTTTACATAGAGGCTTACCTCAGTGCATGTTTGAGCAGTGATCCATGGCAGACGAGTTGGCTAGACGTCCAGATTTGTTACCATGGCTTCACATTCCCCTTTTAAATACACTAGGAGCTCAGCCGTTTTACGTATGTGAAAGTCTGGGCAGGATATTTTCCGGTGTCACAGTAACAAACGTTTTTTTCCCCCATGTTTTCAGAGGTGAGCTATGCAATTTCTCCATGTTTAAAAAACAATGCATCTTTCCATCACCTGCCTTATTTGTTCGTTCTTCCTCAGATTTAGTCGGTGATGAGGAGAATGAGTCATGCTGTTGTTACAAGAGTAAAATAACAGATCTAACGCGAAATCTGAAAGTTGACTTTGATTGATAACTTTGATGTCTCTATTCACAAAATGAGCTGTCTTTACCTGCCTACTTGTGTTATCTTAGACCAAAAACACATTGACTGCAAAGTTGAAGGTCTCATCAAAGTTTTCATTGCTGGAATTATCTGCCAACATGTTCCTTTTTTTTAATCTAAAATATAATCCATGCAAGATATTTTTCAAGTATTTCAAGTGTGTACCACTTGCATCTTGTACCTAGCACATATTGTTGATCTAATCTCTTGACATTCGCTTTTTTATTCCCGTGGTTATTTTTTCTCTTTCATCACAATGATAGAAATCCGCTTTGTTCATTCTTTGTTAATTTCCAGCCACGCTAAACCTGTTGCTTTTGTTGAATTCTGCAGTTTGAGTGGGAAAAAAAAACTTTGTGTATGAATACATTTAGGCTCAACTTGGATGATGCAGTGTTAAACGTGGGTTAATCAGGAGGAGACTTCAACAGGAAGAGAGTCTTAAAAGAAAATGTACTGTGTGATTAAGCTGGATGTCATCAGACCGAGGAGCTCTTTAGAAACACAGATCGGTAAAGAAGTGACCAAAAAAAAGAGAGAGAAAAGAAATCACTGACTTTCTGAAATGGAATTCATTTTAAAAAGAAAATCCTGCAGTGCTGTGGAGGTGACAAAGATTCAAAGCGAGGAGGTGCAGCTGGCTGTCCTGGTTTGAGTGGCGTGAAGAGAACTACACCCTGAACAGGTACTGACATTGTCAGGAATCCATCTGTGATTATGTCACAGGGAAACTCGAAGGGATTTTCAAATTTGATTACACAGCAGGTCACCTAGGAGCGGTTCACATGTCACAGCACCAATTAACATTCAGCACTAATTAACATTCAGCACCTAATTCTTCCATTGATCCATTTTTTTCCGCTTGATCTTAAGATAAATCAGGCCGCTGCTGTAGATTATTCCACAGTAAAATGGATTAAAAGACAGCATGGAATTGGAGAGCATAGCATTTGAGTGAGACTTTAATTTTAAATTCAGCTTTAGGATATTTGCAAATGTACTTTCACCCATTAATTTTTTACATTTATTAAAGTGCAGAGATCCTTTCTCGGCTTTCTGACACTTTCTTTTAGTTGAAATTGTCTTTGTTGTGCAGACATCTGACTTTCTTTCTGTTCAATGTTAACATGGAGGGAGAGCAGATCTGTTTCTAGTTCTTAAAATCTCAATTGAGGTCAGAAGTTTAGCTTACTTAAAAATATTTGACCAAGAGAACGTCTTTCGTCTATGAAGCTCAGACTATTTATTATCCAAGAGGGAGGTACATTCTCTAAGGAAAGTGACAAGAAAGAACAGACTCTTGCCATGCAAATTAGAGGTAGTTACTCTTAGATGTTTTGGTTGTGCTCTGTTTGGAAGTAAGAGAGCTCTCAGGCTACGTTCATGAATGAAAAGTAAATTACATCAGGACATCCCGAGGTGTGGGTTGTCTGATTTTAGTGCATGTAAAGTATGCCTCGTAGTGTGCAGTCTGCTCTCACATGGAGGCAAGGAAGAGGAGAGTCCTGTTGTCATAGGAATAGACAAGATAATTAAAGGTGGCCTGGGTCATGCAGTCAACAAAGGCAGGATGGGGCTTTAAAGGTTGACAGGTAGTTCATAGTAATAGTAGAGCAAGACGTAGTTGGCAGGAAAATGTTCATGTCCTGTTCCATTGGTGTGTCAGCTAACTCCTACATGAGTCCATAAAAAGACAACTGTGTGTTGAGTTCTTCTTTTAAATAACCCAACCTCAACTTAGGTTGGGCTAACATTTAAAGCCCATATAACACAGAGAGAATTATGTATTCCGTTTTCGGCCCATCACAAAAAAAAGCTTTATTCATCAAACAGCAAACATGCATGATTAACGGAAAATCACCCTAAGAGATTAAATTAGCCCTCCAAATTGCTTCAAACCATGGCAATCACAAATTGCACAAATTGGCAATCAATGCATACTTTGAATCCTGGTTAGCCTCTGTAAAATTTTGTATGTTGAAAAATGCGGCAGGTGTCGATGGAGATCCTAAACATTTCACTTCAGCTCAACGCTCAACGCACTTACCGCAGTTATTCTTAAAACTCGGGTTCTCAAAGTTGGTACCAAGCACTTTGAACTCTGTGGTTTGTGGTGCGTGGTCTTTACAGTGCACATACTATTAATTTGTGTAGAAAAAAACCTTGAATGGGAGAAAACAATCAAACAAAAACCTAAATATACTGGCATGTTCTGAGAATAAAGATCTAGTTTATCGATCTACTTTAAATACAGTTAAGAATCGTATCACTTTTTTTTGACTCCATAATAGAGTTGTCTACGCTGTATCCTCAATTCAAATGAGGTTAGTGACCGAATTATGCATGAGGAAAAATCACATATTTACATCTCCAACTGTTCTTTCTGCATGAATAAAGCATTATTTGCTGAACCTGTAGCTGCGAAAGCCAACTCAGAAATAAGTATTTCAGGCCTCAGCTGTCTCTCTTCCTGTTTTCGCTTTTTTAGAAAAGTTAAACTACTCAAGCTGGACGCCAGTGAAAAATTCATGAGCGACTGTTACCGCGTTCCTCAACGTCAAGCACGTTCATGTCTAGCGCCTTTGGTTAACCAAGGAGATTAATTTATTTTTCTATCCTAGTTGCTTAAACCAGGAGCACCAGATGCCATGCACAATATTTCACACCCCGCCAGTCATAAAGTCTTACGTACTGTATGATGAGAGTGGATTTGTAAATCAATCCAGTTAGTTATGTCTCTTTGCAAACAATATGGTGGGATGAACAATCTTTATAGGAATATTGTTTTTGAATAAATTAGTGCATATTTTGCATATTATGCTGTTGGTTCTCCTAATGTGCACATTTTGTCACGCGTGAGCGTTGGAGTTTTCTGAGCGCGCTGCGTATGCTTAATAATGCTTCCGATAGGTTGAAGCAGATTGAGCTGTGATGGTTTCCAGCTGAGACATTTTCGGGTCAGTGTCCCCCACCCCCCCTTCTTCAGAGTAATTGCTTTGATCATAGGAATAATTAGGTTTTCTTCTTCGCCCTGCTTAAAACACACATATTAACTCGCTCATGCACCTGCTCGCATGCACTTTTCTTCAAATCCCTCTAGTTTTCCGTCACATGCATTTAGTAAACGCTTATGAAGATAGGATAGTTTTGGAACAGGCTACGAAACGATTGAAGGTCTGTCAGATCAAGGATTTACCAAAAACCCGGCCTTCTAAATGCAAACAGCCAAGATAATAAGAATTTTAAATGGAATCCTCACTTTCCTCTGCCTCGATCAGAAGAACTAATCGCTCTCTTTAAGATGCTGCTCTAAGTGTTACCTATTTGTAGAGTAGACCTGAGCGCACAGCGTTAAAGGTGGAGACTTGTGAAACCTAAAATTAAATTAGACACCCCCTGCCGTGGCGCTTCTGTACTCTTGAGTCTTTTTATCTTAGACGTGCAGCTGTAAAAACACCAACAAAATCCCTGTTCTGTTGAAATGAACTAAGAGTAAAAGGAAAAGAGGACATGTCTGTATTACGAGTGTGATTTAAAAAAAAAAAAGCTCTGACCCTGATAACAAAATGATGTCAGACTGTTGGGACCCAGGAAACCTCTCTGTGGAAACAGAGGCCACCCAGGCAGCAAATATGCAGCATCTGAGGAAAGGTCTCCCACTGGCTTAATTTCATTAAATGAGATTCTTCACTGCAGAGTTGGAGAAGTGAGCTGAGCTGTTTTGGATTCCTTGCACATGTGTTTGCGCTTCCGTATCTCATCTCCATGCAGTTAGTTTTCCTTTGCGAGAAATGTGCGTTGTGCATGATTTTGACACCTGCATGTTTTTTCCGTGGCTCCATGAAAAGAAATTACTTAGTCAGATGAATGGCTTCAGATTTCCTATGAATATTTATTGAATACTACAGGTCGCCTAATCCCAACACTGACTGTGTGTGACCATTTTTTCCCCCCCGCGAGTCCCGTCATGTTTAATCATGCAGCGCTGAGGCGTCCCAGCTAAATGAAGACAAGTGTCTGATATTGGAACAAATGATAACATGAAACTTCTAATAATCCTGGTCTTCAAATTAACTCGTTGTTGAAGTGAAACCTAACAGAAAATACCTGAAATGAATTGCAAAACAAGGGGATGCTCTTTAGAACTTCAGACAGAAGGTTCGAAGCAAGTAGCTCCCTATGAACATATGTTCAAAACATATGTTCAAGTATGGAATTGCTCCTTTTTTATCGCACTAACAGGTTTGTTTTGGCACATGTATAACGGCTTCTAAAAAAAAGTTGTAATTCCAAGTAATCATCTTGTCACAAAATGGTCAAGTGTATAGAAACAACAATAGTGTCTAGTGTATAGAAACAACAAGCGGCAGCCTGACAGGCAGACTTTGATGTGATTGTCCCAACATCACCTTGCTGATTCGATCAGTATACAGCAGTAGACAGTATGATTGCAGACTGGAGCTCTCATTACCACTTCCGTGAAAGAAAATCAGATTTAATCATCTTCTACAAGCATCAGATTAACTTTATTTATCCTGGCAGCGTAAGCGGGTTATTGCAGCAGTGGTGATTTGAAAGTGTTTTTTTTTTGGACAGAATATACATTCTAAGCATCCATATGTTCTATTTAAATTAGTTTTTAAAGAGTCTACAGTTTGCTAATTACTGATTTTACATTAGGAGGCGAATAGAAGAGTTCACAAGCTTTTATGTCCACAAAATTATGCATTTTTTTCAAGGTAACTATTTCATAGTACCATACACACATAGTACCTTTTCTGAAATGCGTTAGTATTAGCCTCTGTCTCTGCTTTTCTTTTTATTCCAGCCTGGATAACAAAATTACTTGACAGGAACTATGCGGCAAAACTGTGTGGAGCCGTGCCAGGCCAAACCGTGTAGGGCTTAGTAGGTTCTAATGGAAAAGTGCCAAAAGTGAGGATCAATTATAAGATAACTGGCATAGGACAACGTCAGTAATATAATGGTAGTCATCACTCAGTCAGAAACATTCAGTGCTGGATTCCTTATTCCAGAAGTAATAGGAGCTTGCTATAGTAGTAGTTCCCATCCAAAGCTGATGATGAAATACAGAAGGTCAGTAAAATTAACTCCTGTCAAATAGTTATGACTTAAAACATAATTGAAGTCCCTTTGAGTCAAAGACATTACAGTATTTGAATGAACCTTTGTGATGGAAACCAAACACTGACGCATTTGTATTGTCATGACATACAGTTAACCTTTTTATACGCCCAGCTGATTACTTTTCGTGTGTAACTGGGAATTTGTGGCTCTTTCGCAGCCAAACGGGCCACTTTGTCCTCCAGCTTTATCTGTCTGCTTTATGGTGCAGAACAGGTATTGTTCAGTTATTTGCTTTTTTTCATTGAAATCAGCTGCCTGCTGAGGCTTGAAATGGCTCTTATGAGAATAGTGACAGTGAACCGAAACAATGAACTTCAGATAGCAGAAGGTTAGAATTTATTACTAAGAATGACATCCAAATAGTTACTTCTAGAAAACTCAGATGAAAAGATTTTAATGCGTACTTTTTCTGAGAAGTGTAAGTGCATAGAGAGCCTAATGAGGATTATATTAAATCTGCTATTGTAGAAAAAAGATCAGATGAGGGTGTTGGCATAGATGACTGACAGTCCTCTCTAAGTCATTAGATAACGTTTGATAGGAAACCTGCCAATTTTTTCTTTGTTCCTTTCTTCTTTAGCATTACAAATGTGCTTGATGATGATATTTCAGAGATGTGATATAACATCCAAACTATTTCTCCATTGCTGCAAACTAAAGCATTGTATTTTGGGGGAAGGTCAGTGTAGAGAACTGAACTTTAAAAAACAAAAACAAAATAAAACAAATCTGTGGTCATTTGCTCTATTTTCACAGTCGGAACGAAAGAAAACTTCGCAGATTGCTCTGACATTGTTTGACTCTGTGTGGGTTGTTTGAAAGTCCACTCTGAGGGGCAGAAGGCATATTTCCACCTTTTGTGTGATACAAGGCTCGGAACTGACTGTGGCTTGGTTGTGTTGTTATTATTGTTATTCCAAGAGCACACACAGAAAAAGAAAAGATAGCTTGAAGTGCAAGTCGAGCATGGATATATTGACAGCTACATTGTTTTGGGAAATGACTGCTCTTTGTCTGTGCTATTGCTAGTTTTACATTCCAATTTGAATCCTTTTGTGTTTAACTTGTTTGATACTGTGCTCCTAGGAAGGTCTTGCTATTTGATTCAGCCCTAGTCAGAATATCTGTTCCTATTTTATACTTTTCTGATAAATCTCAAAAGCCAAGAGCCCCCTTTCTGCAGCTTTGTTATTCGTCGAAACTGGAAGAGCTACTTTCAAGCTACTCCTCTTAACTCAAAAAAATATGAGCTGAGTGAAGAAAAGCGAGGGTGTGTTTTTGTGCATATGAGTGTGATCAAGAATCACTTGGTTCTCTGCTCATCACTGGCAAAATCCTGACTGAAGCAGGCTGCCTCAGAGCTCCTCTGATTGGACCCATCAGACCGAGGAGGGTAGGGATTTCCACACCTTGCGCCTCCCGTATATGTGTGCGTCTGCGTGAACATCTTGTGCCATTTGTCCTGCATAACAGGAGCAGTCTGCCCTTTTCTTCCTCATCACCCATAAATGAGCGGATACACAAAGGGTTGTGTTATCTGAAGGAGGGGAACGTGAGAAATGAACTATGAACGATTAGAAAATGAAAGAAGATTGCTTTTGATTAGTGCTCATTAATTAACTCAGTCAGCAGTGTGCTTGCTCCCTAACCAGCCCATTTACCGCACATAGCCTGAATGTGTGATTATCTCAACTTTTGTGTGTATGTGTGAGTCAGAGGAAGATTTCTGTCGTTAGCGAAACATGATAGCGACCCGGAACGCTCGTCTTTTATGTGGCTGCGCAGGCGCTTGGGTTCTAATCACATAATGGTTTATGTGTTTATTTTTTTACTCGCTCAAAAAAAAAGGAAGAACACCAGCCTTTTATTGGCATATATGGTTATGATACATTGATGCATAACATTTATAAGTGTCACCAGCATAGTGCCGAGTTAAATTGAGGAGGATTGAATGATGGCTACGAGGGAAATGAAGAGAAAGGGAGTTAACGAGGCAACAAGGAGGAGGACGAAAAAAAAGAAAAAAGGCAGGTGAGAAGAGAAAGGATGAATACAGGCGGATGATCAAAAGTTTGAAAGACTTAACAAGGACAAGATAGAGAGACAGAGTAGTTACTTCATTTGGTAAGAGGGGAAGACAGAAAAAAGAAAGACATGCTTTTAGATAAAAAGAGATGAGAGACAGTTATAGGCACATAAATGGAAAGAACAAAGGATGGGGGGGAAACAAGAGCTGGGAGGAATGAAGTGATTTCATACAAAGATAAGATATGGGGGACATGTTTCAGAAGAGCCCCAATTTCACAGTGGCTTCACGAGGAGCGCTTCGCTTGATTGCACATTAGCCCCATTGTAGTGGGAGTTCTGCACATGTTTTATTAAGCAGCTCTGCTACCGCTCGGCCGCAGCAGGACGGACGTTTGTTTGTTCTTCAGCCCGCCGCATGCTCGGGGTGGCAGATGCAGAGCCACGTCTCCGTAACACATCTGCTAATGGCCTGAGCCACATTTGTCAAGTGTGTCAGCCTCTGTCCCGCTTTCTCAACCGCTGGCACTGATGTGGTCAGCCATCAAACCCCCCCCCACCCTCACCGTAAAAAAAAAAAAAAAAAAAGACACTTTGAAGACACTGAGTTATCCGTTATTTCTTCATTTCAGATAAGGATTGCTTTTTCACTGTAGATAATTAAGCCCTTAAAGATGAATTACTGTATACTGTTTGCAGTGGGGTACCTTGATGTGAGAAATAACCTGCAAGGGTCAATTAAGAATACAATCCTCCCACACAAAAAGGACTTGGTAGAAATTTGACAGGCTTTCTTCCACTTGGCCACAATAATTTAAAACAGAATAATTATATACATTTTTTGTCATACACACATATATACGCTATGTATATATATATACACTATATTGCCAAAAGTATTTGCTCACCTGCCTTGACTCACAT
>JABUIW010000056.1:10502053-10566611 GCA_013363375.1 Menidia beryllina
GACATCATGGTTGCTTTGCAATCTTCTTTATATTAATTACTAGAACACAGTGTGACCTTTTGCTTCTATTATATGAACTAACTCGGTAGTGCACTTGACTAGTGTCAAGAGAACACCAGGAGACAAAGTCTCTGTGAAGGCATATAATGTTTTAGGATTGTTCATTTGATGAAATGTCTACAAAAATATGTTCACGCTTGAATAAGTTGAGCAGTTCCCCTATCCTCTGTCTCTCATCGTCAAAGTGAGGCTGCTGTAGGATAGAAAAAGACATATAGGTCGAAACTTCCATTGGGATCAGGGATTCTCCCTTTGATCCACCGGCTCATTAATTAACCAGAAACAACATCAAGAACAAGAGCAACAATTACAGGCTGCTGCTTCCAAAGAGACAGGGTTATGACTGGAGGAAAACGAGCTGATACGCTTGCATAATGCCTGTGGTCTTTGCTGCGTTATGCGAGTGGAACGTGCAAACCCCCCAAAACACTGAATAATGCGGGCAGTTCTTCCCGAATAATGCAGGTGAATCTGCTTTGATGTGTTCACACATCTGAGTTACATATCACTCTGAAGCACCAAGTCGTTTCACTTATGTGGTTCGTTTTCCTTTTTTTTTGTATACGATTAGTTGAGAAGGTGCCCTCGTCCATATTGGGATGGTGACCGTCCTCTTGTCCTTGAATTAAAAAACCATAAGGTCCTAATAAAGTGGTTAATTTGTCGGTTGCAAATTGCGGGCTTTTTTACTTCTCTTTAGATGAATGATTAAAGATCCACACCACAGGAAAACCCCCACATCAGTATTGAAGCTTAATGCTGAGGATGAAATGAATGTGTAGTGCCAGTGAATCCTTGCAGCTGGTTTGAAATAATGTTAACAATATTTACTTGACTAAAACTCTTTTTTTCCTCCACACAGCCTGTGTTTGCCAAAAGCAGCCTCCCCAGAGTTACTGTCACTGTACCCGTGAAGCTCCATCCTCACGTCCCATAAATAGCTCATACTTTTGCAATAACATTCGCAGATGTTTTTTTTTTAAACTTCCTTGCCATTTCCTAAACAAGGGTTTACATCAGCAATTGACAAACACGTGATGGTATCTGTTGCCCATAGCCGTCATTTTATTTCCTGAATTCTTAGGTTTTGCAACATGAAAACAGTTTTCACATTGAGACTGATTTAGCTCCATTTACATGTATTTTAAATGCACAAAAGAGTGTCTTTATATTAAAACGGGAATTGTTTTGTAGCCTTAAGATGCTACAGAAAAAAAAAGTACGATTTGCTGGGCTATTGCTAGAAGCGCTCCATTTGAAGTTAATTACTCAGTCGGTTACTCTTAACAACACTGAAATGGCTTTGCATTTTCAGAACTTATTTGTGCAAAGGTGGCATGGTATATGGTGCTCAGTTATTATTGATGGATCAGTATGGACGTTGACCCAGACGAGTTAGAAGTGATAAATACAAATTCACATTCTTATGGGAGCATTGTTCAAGAAAGCGTTTACAATTGGAGCACTCTGTATTGTTGCGCTTATTTACTTCTTTATCTAGTAAGTTGGATGGGTGAACATGCCACCAGTGCACACAGCTCTGTCTTGGCCCTGCCTATCTGTTTTCTTTGGGGGGGTAAGTACAACTTTTCTGCTGGAAGTCGAGGCGTGGTGATCATTTGGCCATCCAAAGGGTCCCAAACCCACTCTTTGTCCGTCTAATTGCTGCGTATTGTCATTAGCTTTAAGCAAATCAGGTGCTTTGCCACCAAAAATGGTGGATAAGAAAAGACAAAAAAAAAGCCTTTTCGAGTGAGTAAATGGAAACAGTTCCCATGTGCTTCCATTATCCACAACTGCCAGCCCAGTGGGGCCTTATCCTCTATATTTATCCTGACAAATTCCCGTCAGAGTGTATTAAAATGTTGGCTTTTGATAGTTTAAGCGACAGCCTCATGAATGGAAACCTAATCTTAATCTGTCTACGAACATTCTCTTAGGGAAGGCGTTAGTTCCCAGAGCGTTCATCCACATGTGATGAAAACACCCCAAAATTAAAGCTGGCAGACTGCACTTTAACTTAGTCATCACTGTAACGTCTCAAAGTAATACCACTCCATGACCCTTAATGTGTGATCCAAGTGCTCCTGGTGCTCACTGTGCAATGCGACAGTGACACAGGCAGACGTCTGTACTGTACAATTTTAGCCTTTTCTGAAAAGTCCCGCTCCTATCTTTTCTATCTGTCCATTTGCTGCTTCCATGTGCTCATTTTTTTGCTCTTCTCCCTGTTTGTGTATGTTTTCCTTCCCTCTACCTCTCCATCGGGGTGGACAGCACAGCTTGCGATGCCTATATTAGTCCTTCCTCACCCCCCCACCCCCACCCCCAAGCCCCCAACTCTCAGCTGAATTGTGTAAAAGAACATCTATGTAGCAGTGAGTCACAGTCACAGACGTGGTCATAAGCAGCATTTACATTTGCAAGGCAGCCATATTGCCTACCTTGCAAACCCTTCGATTGCACCTTAGAAATAAAAAAATGTTTTTCCTCTATAACGCAACAGTTATGATTTTAAGCGGAATCTTCATCATTTAAATCTATTCGATTTACATTTAAGGTCATATGATATATGTTTTTCATGTATATCCAACTTTCACCTAAAAAACATTAGTTTTTTAAACTAAAAGAAATGATTTTTCATAAGTAAGTTTGAGATCTTTTGAAGTTTCCTAATTTTGCCACAAGGGAAGCATGCTTTGAACTTAAATGATAAAGAGTTAATGAGAAGAGTTGATGAGCATATTGTAAACACTGAATAAATTAGCAGAATCAGTCAAGTGAAATTGAAGTTAATCCTCGGTGAAAGAGAGAAGATGAACTTTCCGCGACAGCACCTGTTTTTGTGTCCTCTTTTTAAATCAAGGTGTTTGTGTTTGAGTCCCTTGTTGACTACCATAGACTTTGTGTAAAAGGTGTAAATTAACCAGGTGCTTGCATAGAATGGAAGTTCACCACTTTAGCATCAAGGATTTTAAAGCCAAACGCGATGTGCATGACTTGGCCACTTTGCATATCCATTACCTAACTCTTGTGTCTCTCAAAGCAACCCCTCCCTTTATAATTTATAACTTTAGGTCAAGGTGAAACTTTAATGGTTGAGATCTATGGAAATTCGGCTTCTCACGATTGTCATAAAGAGGTTGTTATGTTTTCACATGTCACAGCACTCATCGAATGCTGTGAGGCATTTTGCTTTCCCATAATGTGATAATTAAAGAGCACCTTAAGAGGCAGAGCTTCTTACAAGTAAAAATGAGTAGAAGCTAAGAGCACTTGAGCAATTCAGGAATAGAGTTCCTGAGGTGAAATTCGAAACTTTTTGGAAATCATTAGTTGCATTCTTGAGATTTAAAGTTCAGAGGCCTGGATCAACGATTGTGTGTTAGTTCTTCGGATGTGTGAGCTCAGTCATTTTAGGGCAACCTAAGCTCCCATTCAGAGGGCATCCTTTTCTGGGAATGATTGAAATGTTTTAGCAAAGCAGTTTTCAGTTGCGTGCTGTATCTGTTCTGACATCATGGCCTCATGATAAAAGATTTCTGGACTGGCATGCTTTTCAATCCACGCCTTTAACCAGATTAAACATGCGACGCTTATCCCATACTGGCTTAGTTCCGAACCACTGTCAAAATTCAGAGTAAACAAGGTCAACATTTCTCAAATGCCCTATTCAACTCAGCCATAAAAGGCGAAATATAATAATATTTTCGTTTTGCAAAAAGATACGCAGATAAACACTGGAAGCTGTGCAGGGTGTAACCCGTGACATCAGTATTCCCTCATCCTGTTACTGTTTGCTGTTGTGCATTCATATTCTCTCCTTCCTCTTGACCTGATTTTGCTCTCTTCCATTCATCGTGTCTGTCTCATCTAATTAGGGTTATGAGGTTTTGGGTCAGCTATGCTTAAGTTGCCTGCGCTCTACTTCTTTTTCCTTTCTGTGTCTTTGGCCTGTTGAAAATGGAGTTTCCTAACCTTCTTGTTCAAGCCAGTTCAGCTCAGAATGCACCTTGAGGGAGGAAGAGAAAGTGGTTCAACAAACATGTTAGACCACGGCATGGGAGGACAAAATGTTGCTAGTTTTTTTTTGTTGTTGTTGTTGTTATGAACAGTGTCGAAAATGGTGCTTGTGGGGTCAGCGCTTCTCAAGATGCAGTGAGATGTATTTGATACATGTATGTATGTTGTCAAATGTACAAACTGATCAAACGAACAGAAAGTTAAATGACCACACAACGCATATTTTTTTGGTCATTATTTGCTAAAAACGTCAAAAATAGGGGTGCGCTGTGTCACAAACTAATCTGATTTACATATTTCCCAGTCAAAGCAATGAACCGTAAGCCTATCCGTGCCAACATTAAAAGAAAGAAAAAAGTCCAATTGCTTGCACTGTAATTGAATTTATGCAAAATAACGTGGGTGTGATTTAAAGCTGTATCTGTGGAGGAACGGCACTTTTTGGTCGTTAGGAGGGTGGGGGGTTCAACTCCCGCCGACCGCTGCCTATTTGTCGGCCTTCCCCAGTATATATAAATATATATGTATTTTTTTTTCTTTATTATTTTTCGTTTAGTCATAGATGATAAAATGATCTCTGCAAAGGTCAGTCCTCTATAACTCTCCCAATAAGCATTCTCTCATCTCCCTCAAAATTTTAGGAACTCAGTCATCTTCAAGATGGTGCAGTGAAATCTATTTTAGTGAAAAAAGCGTGAAAAAAAAGACTCACAAAAGTCAATGAACTTGTATCTTTGTAGGGTTTTGTAATGTGCTTTGTGTGAACTTTCAGTTCCTGGCCTTATTAATGCTATGTAGAAATTCCAATGCTCAAAAGGCAGACAGTCTGCCTTTAAAACCTACAGCATGGATACACTGTAATGCACACTGTCTGCAGATTGGAGGGAGTATGTTGCCGTTTCCACTTACCTCAGCTGTTCGCAGCCCCTGATCGATGCTCATTTCCGTCACCTGTGGTTTGATCATAGGATGGCCGCTGGGGATCCCTGCCTGAGCCACATATCAAGGCGGCGGAGAGGCTGCAGCCTAAAGCTCAGAACAACTGCGCATCAGGATCCTACTTTGCTGACTTGTTGAGCTGTCAGGTTTCCTATGAAGCGTTTTGATCCCGTCCTGAGAGCTTTTCAGCGAGAAACTTCTCCGCTTGAAGGAAATTGTCAGTCAGTCCGTCAGTCGAGACTAACAAGTTGCTGTTCAGGCTTCTGGCGTCAGAAGGAAAACTGCCACTCTCACCCACAGATAGACTCTCAGACCCACCATTTTGATGTATATATCCTGCAGGGCATTGCTAATGGAACTTATTCTTATACTAGCTTTTTTATTTTGACACTTCCGAGGCCCAATTTTTTTCTATTCATTTCTAGACTTTGGAGTCTTTGTCATGCAGATATGTGCCAGCTGATGCGAGCCTATGGGGTGGCCCCATCTCGTGAAAAGGCAATTAGAGAGCGAGATGTTCACTGACCAATGCTCATTGCACATTAGGTACAGTAAGTAAAGCGAAGGCAAAAGATGATCTTGCCCATCTAAACAGTTCGGAAGGGCTTATTTAAGGGTTATTTAACATAGACCACACGTTCAGAAAATTAGCAGACACACCGTCAAATCCACACACACTGTACTGCATACACACAACTGTATACACACGCGCGCACAAACTTTTTAGCTACCTCTCGCTGAAAGTTAATTGAGTTTCTTCACGCCTAAAATTAATTCCATCTTTTATATTGTCCCAGTTAAGAACGGAGGTGGTTGAATAAATAGAGGTGATGAATGCCTGGCATGGGAGGTGTCTCCGGGTCTATTCCCTGAGTGAGAAAGGACCTTTTGTGGGAACTGTACCGCATGTGTGTGTGCGTGTACACCCTTTCACTTGTGATGTATTGCACCGTTTCGCATCTTCGTTTCCCTTTCTTTTTCACTTCTTTCAACAAACATTGATACAGAGACATTTTTAGGGCTTGGGATTAAGTGTTTTGAGGCGGACTGAGTTATGTTTTATTTTCAAAGATTCCCAGCAGCTGTGTTTTATTGCTTTGCCTCCATGTCTGATCCTGTGATTTCTAGTGTCTCTGTTGTTTAGACACATTTATGTATAGTCTTAGAACACCGGTGGTGAAAAGGATTATTGCTTTAATTTTTAATTTTCTTTTTCACCATCTGAGGCCATGGAGAGAACCCAGATTTGTTTCTGAAGCGCCGTGGATGGATCCCAGAGCTCAGACTTTCACAGTTTCCCTGAACGATGCACACTCTTAGGTGTTCACTTCCTAACTTTATCTAAACTTTTAAAGTGATGCCAAAAAAGAAACACAGAGATTAGAGCAGACGCAGGTGGATCTTTGAGATTCATCGCCCCTCCAACAACTGCTTTAATGAAACAAAGAGCTCTGATTTCAGGATGCATCTACATTTTTTATCATGCAGCAATTGTGCTTTGATTTGTTTCTCGTCATTCTGGGTGATTTTGCTGTTTCAGATAATTGTGCGCCCCCCCCCCACACCTCGCACGCACACACAATTTGAGCTGCACATGTTCAACTGTCTTTCTTTTCAGTACAGATTACTTTTCCAGGTCATTGATTGACCCCTTTGTAACTTTTTTTTAGGCTAAACTTAAATATGAGCTCATGTTTCTTACTGCTTGAGCGATTATTTTTTTTTTTACTCCCTTTCTCCTATTTATTCATTTTCAAATCATTGCATTCTGCCTACGTTTATTTACATTCTTCAGAGCCTCCGAACTTCTTCAGTTTTCAAATAGCAGAGGAAAAAAATTAGGCCAGTTTTATTTGCCATCAACATTTATTTTTAGCTAAATGGGTCATGTTTTGAAAAATAAGCAATCTGCCGGCATCCATTAAATAACCTCGGCGTCCCTAGCTTTACGGTGCCTACCTGATATCGGTTTTGGAGCAAGTGCGTCCTTCACATCTGTTGTCCCCTGAGTGGTGACGTGCGCACAGTGCTGTAACTGAATCCATGGCAGACTGTCCCATTGAAGCATAGTGAGAGACGGCAGAACAGCTGCCTTACTCATAAAAGTGGAAGACTCAAGCCAAGACAGCGCTGTGCAATGTTTGTTATTATCAGATTGTTTTAACCTATTAATAACAAATCTGCTATCATCAGTTCTGTTCGACCTGTTGTACTGTATTTCTCTTTTCTATTTGTATTTGGTTCACATAACCCTGAGCTGCACACCCGCAGAATGTATAACTAATTCAAACATGGCGCATCCACTGTGTAAATGGTACATGTATCATGTCTACTGGTCCAAAAAGCTAATTCGGACATATTTTTCTTCAATCTTTTTCATTCTATACCATATATGTTAGAATAGTCTTTTGTAATTTAATCAAGTTTGTGTTTTGAGGATATTCAGGAGTGTTTTCAGTGTTAGTTTATAAGGGCCAATTTGCTTTGTGTTGTTCTGGGTATCTCAGTTGTTTAGAATCCCATTATTTCATTTTATATATCTCATTCACAGTTCTTTTGCATTTGTTTTCATTTAATTCCTTTCAAAAAAGAAAAAAGGCCGTCTAATATGAAGATCAAGAGAGAAAAAGGATCTCCATTATTTTTCTGAGAGGCAGAACAAATCTGGTGAGCAGCAGGCCCTCTTTGTGTTTTCAATGATGTGGTTGCCATGGTGACTGAACAGCTTATGAAACTTTGTTGTTGCATGGACTGTAGAGGGGAACGTACTGTGACAGAGCAGCGGTCCAAAGCAGGAATGGCTCCCATTACACACAGACCAAATGCAATCAATGCACTCTATCTGTGACCACCAGGAGAAAAGTGACCACAGCCCTAGCCAAGTAGCAGTCAAAGGCGTGGCAAATTTAAAACAAGATTTGACTGCTACAGTTGCTTCGCCAGCATAGAGAGGCTTTAAAGATATTTCTATCTGATGAGATTCCACTATAAAAGATCATATGCAACGTACCTAAGCTGTGCAAATAAGGATGATATTTTACTGCCTTTCCCAAATAATTTCAGCTCTGTGATGAATAATAGTTTTGGAGAACACACCGCGTGGGTTAAATGTCAGGCAATCTGGATTATTTTTTGTGTGGCAGTATTCCTCTGTTGATTGTCAACTAAGAAATTATGTTGTCAGAGAAGCTGCTGATTTAATTGATATAAAAAAACAGCAAAAAAAACAATTGTGTACTTGTCCTTCAATGTACGGTAAGTAAACATGTTGTGAAATTACCTACCACGGCTTTATTGTTTCAGTTTCTCTCATGCAGACTAAAAGGATGCAGAAGCCACCCAAAAATGTCTAAAATCCCATTTGAATAACAGTTATCTGAAAAATATTTTAAGCCCTTCAGATCTCAACAAATAATGTATATAGGCATAATAAAACCAATAGAGCGTACCTCTGAGCTGCCCTTAGATATCTACAACAACAATTACTGTAATGACGAGAGAAGAAAAGCAAAATGCCTAAAAGGACACAATTGCACACAAAACAGTCAATAACTGGTCCAATCTGACTCAGAAAGAAATCATTTTCTCTATCCATTCTAGATAACCCTTAATAGTCCAAATTTGAAGTAACATTTTGTACATGCAGGGCTTCAGAATGTTTGCCTCTTTGCATTTAAATGGAAAGTCCAGTTGGAAGGACTTTGGCAGAACCAAGCATGCATTTTTTTAAAAAGAATATAAGGTGGAAAAATACTCAAGAGACCCCCCCCCCTCACAACTGACACCAGAGAATGGACAAAGTAATTAGAAAATTCAAAATGTTCCGGCTGAAGATCAATATTTTCGTAGAATTTGAAGGGTTCAAGCCATGGTGCTTCTCTTTACTTTTCACCTATTCTCTGTGTTGGCTCTCGAAGAGGACAGGAACGACTCAATGTATGACTGCTGGTGTTGGAGCAGCAGTGGTGCTCAGCTCACCTGTCAGAAGGAAACACCGCTCTGCCAAAGTGGCTGTGACAGCAGGTGTCCTCCATACAGCACAGTGTGTGTCACAGCTGTCAGTCTCCAGACAGAGACCTGTCCACGCTGTCCCGCCTGCTTAAGCGGACGGATCGGGGAACAAATGAATACAGAGACACGCACACACACAGGAACAGCTAATAACTATGCAATACTTGCATGAATACACAAACACACACGCACGTGAATAACAGCCCGTCAGGGTTGGTTAGAGCTGATGACATATGAATAGCAGGCTTGAAGGATTTGGAATGCATTCGAAAAGAAGCGCGCTCACCCCTTTGTTTCATCCCACCCATTTCTGTTTGACTACTCCCACGAATCTGGCCTTCCGTCAATGTCTATTGTGTCTCACCTGAGCTGCTTTCTCCTTTTTTTTGAGTGTTTCACGGGCAGCCTGCATGTTTTAAAAGTTTCATGGTTTCAAAATGTCCTGTCCTTATTTGATTTATTTATTTTTCTTCACATAGTCCTCTGGTACACAGTGTGATTTATTCAAGCGTCCGTCTGTGTGTGTTTTGTGCCGCAGGTGGCCGAGATGCACGGTGAGCTGATAGAGTTTAATGAGCGCCTGTACCGCTCTCTCATGGCCAAAGACCACCTCATTGTCCAGATGAAACAGGAACTCATTGACCTAAGAGGACCGGTGAGTGACACGCGTGCACACACATACACAAATTTGTTTTTTTACACTTTATGAGATCTTGATAAGATATGCAGAAATGTTCTTTTTCGAAATGTCTTTGACCCTTTAGGTAAATATTCAACTATGTACATGACAAATGTTTTAACGGTGTGCACACCAGATTGTTTTATTTTCTGCATACTTACTTAGATTGAGATCAGTAGAATTCCTGCTTTCATATTGGTCAGATCAGCTTTCAAACTCCACATGTGTCATAACTGGAGATGGGGTGTTAAACAATAGGCTTTTGGCAAGAAGGCATTCGGAAGTGTAGAGACAGTCAGACATTTTACCTGACACTTGGACATTTTGCTAAATGAGGAATTAAGAGCACTCAAAATTCAACTTTCTCTCTCCTTCCCTGGCACTTTTCCATCCATCCATACCTTTAACTTTTTGACCACAGAATAGAATTATCGTGACCCAAGAAGAGAATTCCACAGGCCTTTGAATCTCATGATCCTTTGGTTTTTCAATCTCAAGGCCGATACATACATACATACCTAAATGTATAATTACAGTTCTCTAGACAGCCTTTAACAAAGACACACAAACAACAATTCTCTCCTGTTTAAGTCAGGTAATCTCTACATACTGTACCGTGTGGGTTGGTTTTATTTAAAAAAACAAAACAAAAGAGATCAAATATAGTAATAACATCTACATATGATCATGAAACTAACAAGGTCCACCCACTTGTTCACCTTCCACCTCAGGAGCGAGGCTTATATTTTTAAATTGCAGTAAGGGTACTTAGGTCATTTTCCAAATGATCGCAATGCCTTTTTTGGTGAGGACCGCGAATGCGTTTTCGTTCATGTTGGAGTTATGTTTTTCTTGATGTAAGCCCAACAAAAACAGTTTAGGGTGTCCATTAAAGGATTTTTATTAAAAAAAACCCTAGCTTAACTTGAGTATAATTTACTTCATAATTTGGGTGAGTCTTTGAGACTCCATTCTTCTTTTTGAGTTTACTTTAAAAGTTTTTGTCTAGAATGATGGAAACTCACAGATGGGCCAGCATTTGGTCATGCTCAGGAGAGCTTGAAGCTGTCTGGACATACACTCCAACACAAACATTCTCCCTGCCCACGGTGTGAGTTGACAGTGGCAGTGGACTGAGCCTCCGGCTGAAGATAGGGCCTCTTATCCCTCGGCTTCAGCCCTGCTTTGCTGGACCACTTGCTCTGTGTGCGAATGAATGAGTTTACGTGTGTGTCCATCTCTGCCCGCTGTTTGCTGCAGGCTTTCAACTTTTAAGAGCTGCTTCAGATGACCAATCCCAGATCTCTTTCCTGCCTTTTTATCATATCTTTTTCCATCTCACACTCCTCTTACTGTATTTGAGTGTGTCTGAGCCTACATTGACCTCTCTAAAAGGGCTAAGAAACTAACAAAATGGTTATAGATGGGAGAGATACGGAAAAGCCGGCATCAGGCCCTGCTCATGTTGTTTCTCCGGAGACCTTTAAACTCAATAAAATAAACTCAGTCAAGTTGGCAAACTCACGGCAGTATTTTAGAGGCAATATTTCTCTGTATGTTAGTTAGGATACCTCCAAAAACACAGCCCCGCATTTGGAGGCCATCAAGCTGTGCACCCTATGGATCCTATAAGTATTTGGCTTGCGTTCAATAGTCTTATTATGGGTTTCCACCCTTTTCTGACTTCCTAAGGGCACTTACGTTCCCTATCTTCAAATTGAATGGAAACCATATAAGTTTCAGGAACACTAAGAGTTAACTGAGCTACGGTTTGTTAACTGTGCTGTGGTTTGGATTGATTGCATCACTTTTACACATCATTTAGATTATTACCCTTTTTCCCCACAGCTGCACGAGAGTTAACTGTTCTCAACTGATTTTTACAAGAATGATTCTATTTAAACATTTCAGTCTATAAAGCCCCTCGTTCATTAAACCTCCTTCCCCTTTAAAAAAGAATTCTGTAGGTTTTTCATTGCTTTATCCAACTTTTCAATGCTGGGTGATCAGGTTTTAGTACGATAGAAAAGAGGGAGCTGTATTGAACTTTAAATTAGCCATTGTAGTAACAATGGATTAAAAAAAAACCTTTGACATGACTATATAGAGAAATATAATTAGCCACAGTAATAAAGCGCATAAAATGAGCTCTAGGGGCACCTTTGGTTAAATCCTTTGCTGTTTGGGCACCAAGATGTCTGCCGTAGGTTGTTAGGGTCAAAATGTTCAACTGCTGGTGACTGCTGGTCTTTAATTTGAGTGGTCTCTGGGGCGTAAGGGTTGGGGTTGAGAGAGGTTGCTCTTAGTGTGCAGCGAGGCTTGTGTGACTTGAACGTGTGGAAATAACTCCCGAAAAGAGTCCTCAAACAATGGTGGCGTCTCATTTTAATTGATTTGCCACAAAGACAGATGAAGTCCACACCTTTAACACTCTCTTTTTAAATGGTTTGCCTTTCAAGCAGCTCTTTCTCATTCTCCTTCATTCTCTCACTCACGTTTTTCCAGCTTCCAGGTGATTTAAGCCAGACATCCGATGATCCCAGCCTGTCCGACTTTGAGACGTAAGGATATCCTTCTCTTTTAGTTGTTCTCTTTGAACGCATAATGTTGTTAAGCATACTGCTGACACTCTGTTGACGTTGCCGCAGCCGGTAATAATGACAATGATGATGACCGCAGTGGTGAGGACAGTTGGTTGTTTGTGCCACTCAGGGCTCATCGGGCTCTCATCAACGTGTGGATCCCTTCCGTGTTCCTGCAGGGCAGAGCTGCCAACGCCTACCATGTCTATCAGGTACACACAGAACACACCGCTCTGACATACATGCAACTGTTTACTGTCCTCAGTACCGTAATTGTATTGTGCGAAACACCGGCCAGTAAACATAACCATGACGAATATATAGTCTGATAATGTTTCATAAGAAATATAAAGTAAGCACTAGGGATACAGAATGACAGGTTGAAAGTTTATCAAAGCAAACACTAAGGGAGCAAATGAGAAGGCTCTGATAGAGTTGCACATTGGCATCAAAAGCTCATCATCAGTGTTCATTAGCAGTGTTGTGCTCAGAGATTCTTATCCCCTCAGCTCTGCACAAGTGGTCAAGCAGAACACTTTAATTTGCCGATGTTTGCCCGCTCGTTTGGAGGTCCACCACTTCAGTTTACACTGATGTTATAAATATTTGATCCTTCTTTTTGAACATTGAAATTAATGTGAGGCTCTATCCAATATTTTTCAGAGAAAATTGATGTAGAATACAAAGAATTCGATGACTCTGTGATGTTCTGTCCAGCGCAGTTCAATTCAAATATTTAACGTGTTCACTTAATTAGTGGTAAAACACCATCATGTGTTTGGCCTTCAGTCTGATAACTATTTTAATAATTTCTCATAACTGTTAGGCAGTTTTTTTTGTTTTTTTTTATGTTGGGAGCCTGAGAAAAAAACAGAGATATGGTCAGAGTACAAATGTATAATTTATTCAGGCCACAGGTAAAGTAATTCATTGTCGGGCTCTAACGGACAAAGTTTCCTGAGGATCTCAGTCAGAAAGAGCCTCAATATCCGGGCGTGATGGACAGTTATCTTTTCGGGCTGGGCCTGGCCCCTACAGTAGAAAGGCTGGACGCAATGCAACCAAGTCTTATTGTCCTGTAACCACTGACAAACCATTTCTAACAACTGTTATTGTGACATATGGCGGTAGGGGGGAACTGTTTGGGGGAGACTTTGGAATTTGCTCCACATGTGGTCTTGACCTCCACACTTAATGGTTTTGAACCATTTCCATTTTGTCAATTGCTCCTGTTCTTCATTGTGCGTCATCTTGAACTCTAATCTGGTAATAAAAACTAAATTATCTTAGCACTGAAACTCAGAATGTTGTGCAAGTGCACTGAGCGATGCTTAGTTTGTCCACTGCTAATTCCAAAACTAAGATCAAGTTGTTTATCGCTAATAAGATAAGCTAAGATAACAGCGCCAGAAATCTTTGTTTTCGATAACATAATATATGCAATGAAACTTAACCAAGTTTAATGCAAAAATTACTTTATTTATCACTGTTTATTTTGGCATTTAGCTTAAAGCACAAAGCTGCTTGGATGGTTTTGTCTAAATATAGACTGTGAATTCTAAAGCCTAAGAAGAACTTCAGCTACTAGCCCATTAATTTCTTGGCACCCAATCCAGAACATTTCCTTAAAAAACAAACAAACAAAAATAATGGCAATGCTGATGTGCACTAATGGGGACTAATGTGTGAGCATTATTCCCCATTAGTGCATGCCAATTGTCTGGACAGTCGGATCATTGTTGAAAAAAAAACTTTAGTATTCTGCATCTTTGAGGCTACTATTCTGGAGGTTTACCACTGATAATCATTAAAATACAGTTAATATCCTCACAAAACATAGACTGAGTACATGGATTTGTTAAACGTCCACGAATGCTGCTAAAATTGAGGTTGTTTTAGCCTCACGGTTGCAATTGAGGAATGACTGAGTCAAAATCATGCGTTTGGTTTTTGCTCTCATTGCAAACAATGTATTTTCTTGAAAAGTATGTTGTTTTTATTTGGAAGAAAGTGGATAGTCAGCTATTTGTGCAGTTGGTGTATAGGCAGGCTAGGTCCTCAGGTCTTCACAGCTGCCCCGCTTTTGAGTCCTGTGCAGCCCTCTGCTGTCACGCATGATCCTTGTTCAAATGCCAGTATGATGAGAATTTTAAAAACAACCTTCAGCTACCTGCTCCATCCCTGATGGTGAACACCCTCAGTTATATTTTCAGCATAGCTGCGCATCTTTTCATTGACTCGGTGAATCCGCCGAACATCTCTGGAGCCTTTTTCAATCCCCGACACCTCGGTTTGAACTGAGGTCTCATCAAAGTCTCATCAGAGCAGGCCTCCAGTTAAAAAAAAGTGGTGGTTTCTGAGCTTTTGGCAAGGCACTTATGTAAGCAGAGTTCACTGGGAGCTGGACTCAAGAGCGGCTTAACAAACTGAAGTGCAGCTTCTCCTTTTATCTGTCAAGTTATCGAGCAAAGTAGACAACAGCGGCTCATTCCCATGGTGACTGTTTTTACTTTGTCTGTCACATTAACAAGGTGTTACACCTCAGCTCTCTCACCAAAGCCGCGCTCACTCAGATATTCAGTCCCCTGGCTAAGCCCCACGGGACAGCCCCGCACACATATACTAATGTGATAAATCACTGTATAGGAGACATCCATGAGGTGCAGGATGTACAGCTGTAGCACTAGTCAGTCGAAGCCACATGGGACAGAAACAGACAGCAGGCACATCCTCAGCTATGAATGATGGTCAGTCTGGCAACAGAGCTCAGCTCGGCTCAACTTATGCATAATAGATGCAAATGCACAGCTCTGGACTGGAGCCTACAGCTGTCGGAGTCCTTTTTTGATTGAAATTGTCTCCTTTTTCCAGACAGGAAGGAAATGCAGCTATAGCTAAATGCGTTTTTTATAATTCTTGCCACCCCCCTGCACAGGTGCCTGACTTGGTGCTCTGCGTTCAGTGTTAACGGTACCCGAATGTGTCTCAAAACACGGAGAAAAACTATTTATGATTTTCATTTTCAGGTAATTTTGGTGTAAAATGCTTGAAGGGGAGCAGCTCATGTTTAAATTTCTGCAGGCTGTTGAGAATGTGACAGCTTTTATAGTCAGATGGGTGCTTTTGTTGCCATTTTGGAGAATTCATAGACTGGTGCTGTGCTTACTCTTTATTTTGCCAACTGTGCTCAGCGCACTGATTTGGAAAAAAAATAATAAAACTATTAAACAAATTGAGTTATCTTGAAAATTGCTGAATGTTTATGAACTTGGGGTATTCCCACACTTTAAAAGACAATGATAGTTTGGGCTCAGAAATCCACTGGGGATTTCAGCAATAATCGGTGTTCACCTGCAGTTAGGATTTGTGGATCGACTCCAGCATTGAAGCCGAGTATTTTCCTTGTGTTGTGCCGATATAGCCTGATTTCTTTCTCTCAATAATGATCTTGGAGAGGCTACTGTCCAGCCCTGGAGCTGGTATAAAGCGCAGCCCATCTGGTGTATTGGATACTTCCCTTCTGTGAGCTATATCCGTCTAATGGCTCCCTGTGGAAACAGCTTTTGTTCTTAGACAGGCTAATGGATGGCCAAGGTCACTAGAGTTGCTGTTGTTCAGGTGAGGCTGTTGTGGTGATTGAACACAGCCAACATTCTTAAAGACCTGAGAGAATTGTAAGGAGAGGGCAGGGGTCTCTTTAAGATACCCCCTAGTGAATCTACAGTCTCTTTCTCTTTGTCACACTTGCGCTCGCGCACATATTCATGCACAATTGAACCGATGATGAAAGCAATGAGCCATTCCTGAAGCCAGAGGGGCTTTTGGGAAACTCCAAGAGTGTGTGGGACTTTGGAGACGAGAGCCTAAGTTAGGTCACAGCAACCTTGTGGCTGAAAATAAGCATGCAAACAGCTCCGAGCTCCTGGTGTGGCACCTTTGAAAGTCGACAAAATTCTGTTCCCACCACAACTTCTCAAACTGTGCTTCTTCAGTTGCCTGTCTCTCACTGTCCTCTTTTTTTTTCTTCCCATTTTTCATCAGTCTCTCTCTAAGCTCAGGCTCCCTATTGGTCTCTGTTCACTTGCTAGATTTCATGGCATCCTTGCAGGGGTAAGACTACATGTACTTCATTTTCTGTCTTTGCATTTTTTTGCCCAATGTCATTTTTTTTTCTAAGAGCTCTCCGAGATGACTTTCATCTAAGGCCTGTGGATGGATGATAGGAGACAGACAGCAACGTAGAGACAGAGACTGATGCATTTGTTCCATCATAAGTTGAGCTGAGCTTTTTGTGGTGCGCTGTGCCCCTGGGCCTTCATGTCTGCATCGCTACACCCCTTCCCTTCTCGTCTGGTCCCCTTATGATCCCAAAATGAAAGAATTATACCACTGGTGGCAAATCAGTGTTCCCCTTCTGTGCAATACCAAAAATACAGTTGCAATTAAGGGAGGGAGAATCATTTGCCCATATACAGTGAGCACAGGGAACCATTTGCTGTTTGCAGGGGTGTCTGATTTTGAGTAATGAGTCATATCGGTCAGAGTGAGGATGTATTCTTTACTAGGAGTTATTTGCACAAATAGCATATTCATTCATTTACTTACTTGCTGTGTCAGAAATTCCATAAAACCTGATATGCACAAGTGAGGTTAGAATGTGGACAATGGCAACTAAAAATATTAGAGAAATAGTTTTGTTTTTGTAATATTTGGTCAGTGAGCTGGTTCATCACTTCAGTCCAAGTATGAATATTTCAACAGCTTTAACTTGAACTCCCATTAAAATGTATTCACACAGACATGGTTTCCAGATCAAGTCATCTGTGGAATTCTATGGATTTAACAGTGACTCTATGAACAAAGGGAATTTCCCACCTCTTAATGGACTAAGGAGACATGGGGGTAGAACAGAGTGAGAGGTTAATAACGCCTTAATAACTCATTTACTTAGTATTGTACCAGACTGTGGTGGTCAACAGTTAGCTAAAAAGCATCTCTCATAACCATCAGTTTTCTGGTAGATCTATGCTCTCACCATCAGCTATGATCAGACCATAAACAAGTGTCTCAAACGGCGCTTCCTCCGGAGGGTGGATGTGCTCATCCCTAAGGATAGCTGAGCCATCTGAGAAGAAAAAATGTTAAGTCAAAGCTCACAAGGAATCACTGTAAGTGTGTTGGGCCCTCCGCATGCTTCCCACAGGAGGTGTTCAGCGTGTCTGACCAGGAGCGAACCCTTAGGCAAACCTTGAACTTGTTTGTAAGATCATAATCCTCCACCCCTACTCGCACCTACTGGAAAAGCCAAAGGGGGTTTGGCCGGTGGAGAGGGAGGCCTAAGATCTCTGCTTCCCTCCATATTGTTTAGCTCTGCTTCTACATGAGAAAAAGTTCTAATGCAGTTTGGTGGATGGTCACAGGTTATCGATTCTCTCGCGCAAAAATGCAACTTGGAACAACGCATGGCCTGTCATTAGATTTTGATTATACAACCTTGAGAAAAAAATATTTGAAAAATGTTTCTGATCTGTTTCAGACTTTCAATTTGGGAAAGAGTGATTCGATATACAATTTCAGTAGAAGTATTGAATCTCTCAAATTGATCTTTTTTCTTTTGGAAAAAAGGTTCAGGATTTACCTTTTAACCTAGGTAAAATAAGATAGTCATAACCAAAACACTAAAAAGCATCGCCTCATACCTCATTTTACACTAAAAAGGAAACCCTGGCACACTCAAACTTTAAAAGGCCAGCTTATCAAATACTAAACACTTCTTAAAATACCCTCACTGAAGATGTGAGCCTAATGTACTCTGCCTGGGAACCTCTAACTCTGTTCTACCTCTTTCTCCCTTTTTTTTGTTTCTGCCACACCCTTTTTTCCTTTCTTTTCTTAAACCACTACTGAACCAGTCATGTCAGACTGCCATGGGTTGTTTTGCTCTTGGTGACTAATTACAGGACCAAAGCTTGGGTACCCTCTCACCCCTACAGCATGCTAATTCTCAAGTTTAACTTCACACTGCTTTGCGCTATTTTGAATAAAGAAGAAAAGGGGAAAGCAAAACCACAAAACAAAGGATTTTGCTTAAAGCAGCACAAGCGCCTGCTTCCATCTGCACTTGAAGACAAAAAAAAAAACATAACAAGCCCAAAAGTAGCAGGAGCTGCTGTAGCACAGTGTGAATTCAGTTCGTCGTCTACATTTATATTACATAATTAGGAGCCTGTCAGTGAAATGACACCTCTGGTTGGCAACTCAGTGACTGATTTACATATACATCTTACATATATGTGTGTGCATATATCTCAAATGAGTTATTCTCTTTGATCGGCAAAAAAGCTGAGCCTGTAATATCCGCAGAAAGTGAAGGGCTCTGCGCTAACCTCACACTGTTTTGATTATTCTAATGAGACTGAGCCAATTCGACTGCAACTACCTCTTTAATTTGTTTTCTCCTTCCGTCCTTCACACTTTTATTCCATGTCCACAGAACTACAGCTGTTTAAAAGAAAAAGATAGGTTGCAAGTAAACAACGTGGTAACCTTATGTCCACTGCACTTTTCTTAAAGCTGTGCCGTTTGCCACTCAACTGTGGCGCTTTAACTGTGAAAAAAAGAGGACCTGATTCCTTCAAAACAGCTACCTAAACTATCTGCACAGTCCCTGTGCTGCCCAAAGCCTTTAATATGCAACATATGAGACCGTGCAAACCAGCCACACCATGAATAATTGAGATATCCTCATTGACGCTTCTTTTTTTTTTTTTGTGATGCGTGCAAAGCCGCCGTCGATAGGCTTTCATCCTCCAGAGAAACGCGGTGTGTGAAATGTGTTAGCACCTTTAATTTCTGTGTCAGCCATGGGACGAGGCAGGTTTAACACGTGGGACTTGACCGCCGTAGTGTTAGCCGTTCTGATTTTCCAGAGGCTTAAACCGCATGGTGCCGGGCTACTTTAGCCCACAGATGAGATGATATATCCATAAGTGTTCAAGTGAACCATGAGAGTGCGACTCCAGCTGTGAACGTGGACAGGGGCTACATATAAAGTCAATTGTATCCTGGTTTTGCGTGAAGGTAAAGCTGGCCTGTAGGTGGTACTTTAATCGGTGCACGTTGACGTGCACGGTGGTGATCATAGTTGCTGTAATGGCCGTCTGTTGATGTGGAGAGATAACTATTACGCTGATGATGGTAATGATGAATGTTTTACAAAGATGATGATGATAATTACAATCGTTGTCTTGGTCGTACATCCATCAGTCATAGATTAAACACCCTCGGGAAAGGCTTGCTTTTGCTGTCGCTCTCTGCAGCGCTGGCATCTCATCAACTTCTCCATCAGCGTAATTTACATTACATTTCCATTTTAGACACTCTAGTCAGTGCTCTTATCCAGAGCGATTCACAATGAAGAGGCTGAGGTTCAGTGTCTTTTTAAATGGTACTTGAAAAAGCATTTCCATTGATGGATGTGTTTACAGTGGCAGGGTTTAAAGCTATTGCCGTAACAAGATCCAGAAAAACCAAAAGACCTCCCGAATGCAAAACAACATGAAACATCAGTGATGAATACACCGGTCAAATAGATGCTATTCACATGTTTTGATGTGGAATGTGGCTATTTGGAGACTTTATCAGGAATAATTCATACTATCATTCTAAATTCAAGCAACATGCCACAGAAGCCATGTAAAGGGCAATTTTCTCAATTATTTTTTATATCTGTATAGGTTTGAGAACCTGTGATGTGGTTGCAATTGTTAACAATCCTTTTGTTTGCATCATTCATTAAGTATAATTTAATCATCTAATTTTTATGTACATCAGTGCCATCTTTATTCATGTTCCCTGTCTCCTGTGTACATATGCTTGTGCAACTGTTTGGAGAAAACAACTTTAAACATGGCAAAAAAGATTAAGCAAAATATCTTTTTCCATTTTTGGCCAAAAAAGTGTGGATATACTTGCAAAAACTAATATTTCAAGACAGAGAATCAGCGTAGAAACAGTTCTGTCCTATTTTCCTTTAGATGTGCTTTTTTATGCTTTCAGGAGTTTGCTTTCATTTTCTGTCTTTTTGAAAGACAGGAACCCTTCATTTTATATGTGGTACCACAAGCAACCACAGAGCATATCCATTATGTTACTAATTCTAAAACATAGCCGGTGGAGAGAAAATCTATGTTCTATGTTAATAACATCTATGTTACTTTGGAGAAAGTCTTGGAAAAATCAACAACAATCTGACCGCAGTGATGCTATGGTGTGATGTGAGGCCGTCCCATTGAAACTGCAAATACCCATTTTTTAACCATTCAGTCCACCTATTCCCATTTCAGGGTTGTGAGCGGGGTGTGTTGGAGTTGATCCCTGCTGTTCTTGACCATGAGGTGGAATTGCACTTTGGTCAGATATCCAATCCTTTACAGAATAAACACAGACACAAGCTACCCCGCACAATCTTGCTTAGTGAAAAGGGTCCATTTAGAATCAGTAAACCCAGCAGGCATGTTTTGGGGCACTGGGAAACACCCAGTGAAACCATGCACATTGAGCTCATGAGTTCCTATGAGTTCTTAAAGTTCCTAGCAGTCATTCCAACATGCTAACTGCCTCCGAAGTCTGATTGAGGCTGCTAACACTTAGATTCATCCCCTCTCCTTTCATGGGAGATGGCCAACTTCTTTTGCTGAAAGGTAAGCAATAAGAAGTATTGAAGCCTTTCTTTTGCATTTATAGAATTAAACCAGCAAACTAGCTGACACTTGGATCTTTCTATTTCTTTTCGTTCACTGACAAACCTTCCCTGGCAAAATGGATTATTCAACAGGAGATAAGGATACCGTTGCATTTTCTGAATCACTACATAACCTCGGAGCAAAATGTCTACATTGAAAAAATATCCTTTGAGAGTGTTCCACTCAAAGGATCTGTTACATTCCTGCGAGCACTCTATTCTGTGTTTGGTTTAAAAGCCAATTCCTCATGGAACATTACAAATACTTTGCAATCAAAATACCAAGTAGTCACGCAGTGAGGAAAAAAGGAGTCTAGAAAAACATATGAATGGGGACGTCTTGAGGGTCGTTTCACGCCACAGCTCTCTGAACTATAATAGGATCTCGAGGCTTGGAGAGATTTCCATCCATACTTACCACTTACTTTTTCCTATAGTTTTGTTCATATTGAAACTTTTTTTGAATACCTGGATGAAGATGGCCGGAAGTCACAGCTGAATTCCTGCTGTGATGCTTCATCAGTACCGTGCCCTCCTGTAAAACTTCAAAAGGTGCAAACTTCAGCAGGTGGAAATGTGACGTGACAGGCAAATGGGAATGGGCTGCTTTCCCTTCCTTCGGGGATGGTGGAATCAGGACCGGGTGGACAATTCCTGCTATGAGGAACTCATTTGGGAGTGTGATGCTCTGTTCTTTAATCCCCAAACTTCCCTCCTGAGCTCATCCCACTTGGTTTCGCTTTCCCTTGATACTCATAATTTATATTTACCCATTTTTTATTTCGCTATAATTGCCATCCTCTGCATCACATGCTTCATTTTCCTCATCGCTCCACTTCCCCCTCCCCTCCCGCCCTCCACCACATTCAGCTCTGCGGTGCTCTACATCCACAGTTCCTTACCCTGCCCCTTCAATCCTTCACTCACTGACTTTTTAACCATGCTCTCAGCCCTTTCACAGGCCCTGTCAGTGACTCACTGGTCCACAGTAAAGAGGGGAGAGAGGAAAGAGTACGCCACTGTGACTGAGGTTTTAGTGTCAAATGACAAAAAAGGAGCCGACCGTAAAGGGGCGCTATAGATGAAGGGAACAGAGCCAGGGAATAATTTGTGATAAAATATTGAGATAAGAGTTGTGTTTTGTTCTGTTGTCCTCCCGCAGACAGTGGGAAGGCGGCTTCCAGTCTTCAGGATTTGTGCTTGTAGCCGGTTACCACCTGCTGATTTTAAAGAACTAACGTGGAGTCTTGCAGTGATTAAAAAGATAAGTGTGTGGTGTATATAGCCGTCTGTTCTCCACAAGGAAGTCTGTTCTCTAGGAAGTTGCACAGAGAAGTAGAAAAATCCCTCTTTGCCTTATTTTGCACTGAGTGGAAAGCAGCATCTTCAATGATAGTTAAACTCCCGACAGGGCCCGTGTCACAAATGATTCAGCTCTCTGTGGTCTGTGTGTGCTTCCACTTAGTGTCTTCTTTGTTTTAGTATCTGCAGTTTCAGCCTCTCATTGCCGTTTATGCTCTATCCTAATCCTAACCCGTACCTCTATCCCCCCACAACTCCTTCTGTAGTCCCCTCTACCTCTATCTCTTGCTGTCACCACTGACTCTGATTAGTGTTTCTCCTCTGTATAGCTTATTGTCATAATGATGATTAATGTAATATTGTCTCTACTCTGTAAGTCGCTTTGGATAAAAGAGTCTGCCAAATGCATATACATAAACATAAACATATGTTTAGTTTCTTATATTATGAATATTTTTAGCTTCAGAAAGTTAGAAGTTCTAGTTTGTTTTTGTTTAATACCTAATGTTATACGTCTTAAACGTATTCAACCGAACTATCTTTTTGCATGAGTCAACATATGTTCTAGGGTCAGTAGCTGTTGGTGTTCTGTTTTTGTGATTTGTACAATGATGTGACATTTTCCTCAATTCAGCCAGTGAAAGGGAAAACGGAATGAGTCCCTTCGGTTAGATATAAATTTAAAATAACTTTTTCTCCCCCTTTTTAGCATATTACAATATAATGAAATATATG
The DNA here is from genome assembly GCA_013363375.1 of Menidia beryllina. Lineage (NCBI taxonomy): Eukaryota > Metazoa > Chordata > Actinopteri > Atheriniformes > Atherinopsidae > Menidia > Menidia beryllina. The sequence goes on from JABUIW010000056.1 coordinate 10,525,128, forward strand.
AAGTGGAAAAACCAACTGCTTATTTGGTCAAATTATACAGACTAATAAAAAGACTGTCTTTTTATAGATGCGCAGCATATTGCCAATTACAGGAATATTTTTTAATTTAGATGTGATTGGATTAAATGGTAATTGCTGTTTTGTTATATTTTCTGCATCAAGTTCACATCCATTTTAGAAATGTCCGTCGGCCTCCTTCAAATATGGAAAATGGAATATCCAGAGGCGAGTGCTTTGGGCTTTCAGCGGTAATAAACTAGAACAATTACATCTCTAGGCATTCATTGCCCAAACTTGCACATGCACACCAGTAGACATGAACATGTTGCCAAAGGCACCGTCTGAATCCCACAAAAAAGGTCAAGTGACTGCAAAAAATACAACAACAACAAAGCTTTAAATTGCTGTAACCCAGGACCTGGTTGCTGTAGAGCAGTTTCAGGCCTGAGAATGCGTTGAGTAAAGGTCGGAATGAGAGAAAAACACATAGTTTTTAAGGCTCACAAACTGGTTGTGCTTCGAATAACTGTTACTTCATTCAATCATTCACCCATTCTTTTATGTAGCCCTTTTATGAAAAATAATTGGAACGACTCTTAGTAAACCTTTACCCTAATGCCATTTGTTACTGTCAATAGAATGTCTTTAATTTCGTGCCATGGTGCTGCGTTGCAGTTAGTTAGAACTTCGTGACATGCAAATTAACCATTAACCGTGATTGGATGGCCGAAGTGGCATTGCACAGGCTAGTGTATGAGTGCAAAGCTCTAATAATCTGCTATGGCAGTAGCTGAATTTTCTGGATGCTTGTTGATGTTTTTGGAGTTACGGTAATGAGAAGGACACATGCCAATTCCTGCCAATGGTGACATGGTCGTCATAGAATTTTTACAAAATTAAAGCAAAGCTTATTTTCCAAGATCTCTTTTGTCAACATCCTCAGTTTTTTATGTCTTTTATTGCTTGTGTTGGTAAGGCTGCAAGGGCAATTTCCAGTTATCCTGGATAATTTTCTTCCATCCATCCATCCATTATCAATACCGCTTGTTCCCTAATGGGGTCGCGGGGGGAACTGGAGCCTATCCCAGACAGGGTCCATCGCAGGGCCACACACAGGACATACAAGGACAAACAACCACTCACACTCACATTCACTCCTAAGGGCAATTTCCCCAATCTCCAATCAACCTAACATGCAGGGACTGTGGGAGGAAGCCAGAGAACCCGGAGAGAACCCACGCAGACACAGGGAGAACATGCAAACTCCACCCAGAAGGGTCCTGGTTACCCCAGGATTCGAACCCAGAACCCTCTTGCTGGGAGGCGACAGTGCTAACCACCACACCACCGTGCCGCCCAGATAATTTTCTTGCATCATTAAATTTTTTCACTATTTCTTATCTTCATCTGGTTGCTCCTGCCATCACCGGTTTTCAGAATTAGAACTAAATATCAGCATTTTACTGTCCTTTCTGCTATAAATGCCTGTTTTTCATCTTCATCCTCTATCTCCCAGATTACTTGCTTCTAGCTTGTTTTTATCGTATTATCTCCCACCTTTCTTTAAAACTTTGCATTCAATGGGATTCCCTTTTTTAGTTATTTCTTTAAATTCCTTAAAATGATTGACTTTTAAAATTGTTGAGTGTGAAGCAGTTGATTTCTTAGAGTTGTAAATATAAAAAAAAGAACTGTCTTCAACATGTTGCACACCAAATGGTCAAACGGCCACTGAAAACATTGTTCCCCAATCATTTCAATATGTAGCGCGCCATCTAACTACTGATTCTTTCGGTTGGCTTGTCACAAATATTTTGGGGTCTGCCAGTATTCTGGCTCTCTCTTTTGCTCCAAAGTGTAGATATTCCTAAACGGACACTAAAGAGGCATCCTAATTGACCCTTCAGTTTAGAAAATTGGAGTTTAATGCGCTGAAAAGCTGTTGCCCAATGAACTCCAAGTTGGAGAGGCAGTTACACTCTTATGGGAATTATAGATGCACTGTTGAGTGAATTGCTGTGGGCGGCTGTTGCTTGACTTTCAAAGACTCCCAGCAAGTTTGCAAGATCCCTCACACATGCAGAATGTATGTGTTGATGTCTTGTTGCAATTCACATGCTTAGTTATTACATTTCTATTGTATTTCTGAAGCGTTGCTTCAATTTAATTGCTAACTTAAGCATTCTAACATTCTCCCCTTGAACATTAGGAATTGGTATCACTACTTGTTTCTGATTTACCTTCATTTTGATTCGCAAAAGTGATTAGATTACATTATGATTAGATTTGAGGGCAACGTAATGGTACTTGCTCGCCTCCACAGCAGTACAGTTTGCTCACACTACAGTTTACCGCTGTCCCAGTATGTGAATTAAAATAGCATCAGACAGTACTGCACAGTTTCCTTAAAATCTCAGTCTAAAAGTGGCCTGAGCCTGGAAGACGGTAACCAACAAACTGACATTTTCTACCACCGACCAATGCTAAAAGCTTGGTGAAAATCCACATATTCCTTGCCTGAATGGGACATGGATGCATTGGTGCTTTTCATCTGTCCTCCTCTTTCCTGTTACTGTGTGCTCCCCCCGAAATCCTCAGAGTGGGTTCTATTTTCTGCCTAATTAGGCAAATGGAATGGCTAACAATGATGTGTGAAGAGGAAGAGATGATGATACGACGCTCTGCTGCTCTTGCATTGGCTTGAGTTGGTTCGCCCCCTTCTTTTGCTCAGTAGATATAGGTCATGTGCACATACTTTTATAGCCTTTGTGATGTCAGTTGCTTTTGTGGGGGTTATGATGATACATAGACAATGAAACAGTAAAGATTACCTCTATTATGCCATAATTCAGGTGACCCTTCACATCATGGTCATTTTATTTTCTTTGACAAATGTCTCTTTGCTTCTGGCCTTTGTTTTGAGAATTGACCAAGTAGGCTTATAGAAATATCAATAACTATCAATGCAGATCTTAGTGGCTGCAGTCTGATTTTTTTTAATTAAGTAGTTAGTTCCAACAATCTCAGAAGAGACTAATGAGGATAAGATGATATCGACCTGCCGTGCATCAAGTCCCACCCATAGCAGTGGCAGCCATGTTCAATCTCATTACATCTAAACAGTTCTAGACAGTGACTTTTGACAGATTTAAGTGCAAATTTGTAACGGATAACACTTGTTAATCACTTGTCATTTTTTATCAAGCACTAGTGAAGCGAAGAGATGGTTATTCCGAGACTGTCCCTGGGTTTTCTAATTGTTTATATCTAAATGGACTTCCCATGGTGCTGGAAATGGATTCCACACAGGCTCCTTCAGCCCACGCCGCCTGGCAGATCAATGGACAACAGTCCACCATCTTCCCTGTGAGGAACAGCAGGGAGACAGACTCCGTTGTCATTGGTACTTTTGCATGTCTGAGCTGTGGCTCACGACTAATCTAATTTCCACCTGCTTATAGGAATACCCTCAGGCTAGAGAGCCAATTAAATGTCAACCAAAGAGAAAGCAGCAATTACATGTTCGGGGATTTTCACTTTCAAATATGTTTTCTGAAGTTATTTCACGGTTTTGAGAGGACTTGTTTCCCCGATTTCCCCGTTAACTGTGTTTGCCATCCTGCTTAAAGCTACAGAGATGTACAGTTTCAACTGTGCAAAAAACTTTGAATCAAACTTTGGACCAAGCATCATGATAGTGTATTTGAATCTATGTTCAGAAGTATTGATTCACACAGTTTTGTATAAAGAACAATACTTGGCTTAGAAATATGAGTCATTTATGAGGTTGTGTTTAAGTCATGTTAATGAGGTTACTGTTTAAAAAATAGGAAATATGGCAAGATTGTTTTAAAGATTTCAGAAAAATGTATGTCTTCCGTAGACATTTCAGTACCATGTTTTTTCTTTTCTTTGCAGAAGGTATACCACAGTACGTTTAACTGATCACAGAGCATGGTCTGTGTGATTCAGCATTCAGCGGGCCAATTCCTTCTGTATGGTTGATATAAAAAATTTGAAGCTGAGTGAAATGTTGCATGCTCAAACAAGTACTAAGTGCTGCCTCATTTAGGTTGTATAATAGATAAATAAATTCAACTTAACATTATGCAAAAAGTGGGTTAGTGTTAGGGTTTTTCAGTTCAATTAATTAATCAGTTCAGTAAATCTTGTTGCCACTAAAACTAGGAAAATTCCTCATATTTAAGCAAAGTCTGAACTGATCTGGGGAAGTAGATAAAAAAATGTCAGTGACTTCAGCACCATCACTTGCCACTTTACTGAGGTGTCAAAGAACTTTGGCCTTTGGATTTAAATCAAATTAGCATATTCTGGCATGAAAACTTGGCTTGGCCAGTACTCCTTACATACTTGATTGTCGAAAGTCCCTTTGCTCATTCTTCTCAATGAGCCATGGCTGCCCTTTAGTGAATGTCACTTTTCCTCAAATGGGACAAGAAAGTATACGGCAGAGGACTGACATTAAATATGCATGAAAGTGCACCTCCTCGTGTACAGGTGATCTGCATTTGCATTGAAATGAGAGCTCTGCAGCTAGCATGTGCAGTTGATGTGTAAATGTAGGACATCACAGCACTTAAATCCTACTGGTTAAAGGTCAACAGCTATGCTTCTTTTTCTGTCCATTTTTCATGAAATCAGCGTACACAGAAGCCATTTAATTACTGATAATATGACTCTTCACTTTGCAGTTGAGTTTTTAACATCAACCACAACCCATCATCGTCAAGTATACTCAACCCGAAATTCCCCTGAAAGAATATTTCAGGCCCTGTCACTGTTCTAGAACGGATGCTTTTAGAGATATTAAAGCCCTGTTTCTCAGATGTCAGCAGTGCATTTTGGATTTTGCCAACATTTATGACAGAAATAATGATAGCCTGTTTGCAATTAGTAACTTGGAAGAGCTGTAAGCTGATGTGATTAAAAATGTCAAATAGATTTGTGCAAGCAATGCCATGAGAAACACGCAAAGCTAAAGTGAGCAGCTGTTGCAGCTGATCTGTGTTATTTAACTGGACCCTCTAACGTCTATTTTAGGACTTTCTAACACCTTTAACAGTGTCAGTAGGTAGTCGTAAAGTGGAGTACGTACAGTTGACTGGAATTCACAAATATTTTCTCTAAAGTGACATTTTGTAGTATTTTAAGTATTTTATTAACTAAAATAATGTCCTTGGACTCATAAATATGTTCTCATTTGGTGTAAATATACCTCTGCAATGATCTGACTGCTCCTCATAAGGGAAGAATTTCCTATCTGTACATAAACAGGACGGGTAAGTCCGTAGAGGTTTCCACGTAGTTCCGCCATTTTGAAAAACTATAATCTCAGAGGGAAATAAAGCACTAGTCTACCTGTCTAGCTAAGGCACTAGAGAGCACGATTTATTAGAATCCAAAATACAATTTGTCCATTAGATAGGAGTAATTCCTACATCGTGTACCTTAAACTGCGTATTTGATTTATTTTTTGGCAAAAAAAATAAATGCTGAGGGTTAGTGAGGTGTAGTAGTAGAGGTCTGTTAGAGTAGACTGATAGTTAAAATCTTAACATGATAGACAGAAAAATATTGAATCTTTAGTCCTTTATTTGTCTCCTTGGCCTGAATTTCATTTTGAGTTGTTAATGGCAGTGACATTGGTCCGACTGTTGATGCTGATTGGATCACTTTATTCTTGTCACAACAACAGGCTAACCACTTACTGATTCAAAATTTGAATCTAGGTAAACCGTACTGCAGGCTTAAAGGTAATTATTTTTGCCAATCTTCGGCAAAGATGTTGGCTTTCATAGCCAATATCGTGTGTTGCACATCATTGACAGCAGCTTGTTGGTGTCACAAGCTGTCATTGATGTGCAACACACTGGCCCAATTTAATGCAGCTAGCTTATGAAAAAGACAGATGTTGTTAAGAGAGATCAGTGTCACAAGACAACATTGCAATACTGAATTAGAGGTGGTTCAAGTGCTCTGCAGTGTTGTGATTCAGCCTGTGTTCTGATCATTGGTTACCAGATATTTTTGTAGCCTGGGGTGACTGTCATGACAGTGAGTGCAGACATTATTTGAATACTGACCACCACGTGTTCAATTGACATGCTGCTGTCATCAACAGGTCTTCTGTTTTTTTATTCTTCCAGCTACTCCTCGTGGAACAAGTCGCTTTAAGTCGAATTTCAGTCATTTAAAACATGAACATTTAAACAAGCGCACACATAAAGTAAAGCCCCTGTGCACAATATACTCACTGAATCAGGTGAATTACTTTTACTGTTCTATATTTATTGATAGGTACTAGGGCTAATGCTTCATTTTGGTCGTAATTGTTTTTGCATCAGTTACTGTAAAGATTTTAGCATAAAGTAGAACATTTTTCCTGGAAACAAGTGCCCAGTCCATTAATATTGTTCCATTTAAATAGAGCTCTGTGATTCCCATCATTATTTTGACATGTATGAGAAAGTTTCAACTTCTCCTATAGTTTTGCATCTTAAACAGCCTAAAAAAATCAGTCAGTCCTGCTGATATCTTACATCCGAGACATTTTAGGGAACCAACAAAGCCTCCGCTGCTTTTCTTCTAAATGCTGTCAAAAAGACTGCATTTGCTAGTGTTTGCTGGGTTGTCTAGACTGCACAGCAGCATCTGCACTTTCAGCAGATGAAACCAAGAACAAAATGTGGCCATAAACTAGTTGGTCCTATGTCAAAGATTCCCTGAGGCTGACAAGAAAATAACTGAACTCTTGTAACACCTCTGAAAAACTCATTATATTACGTTTCTTTTTGGATATGGGATTCAACACCATGTGACATCATTATCTAGTGCTGCCTATAATGACATATCACTAACCGGATGATATAACTTTAGGGATGTCACTGTAATCAAATTCGGTCCTATAGTCCAAGTCCACATCGCCTGGACTGCAGGTCAAAGCCAGACTGACTTTAATAGTCCCATGAGGGTCCTAAATACAGCACTGATGATAAGTGTTTCTCAAAATGCTGTTTGATTTAGTTTGGTCATAAACATGCCTTGGACAGTAACAGTGATTTATTTTTATAGTTGGCTTTATTACATTTTTGTGGGACTTTACATTACAGCTCATCTGTGTAATGATGACACTCTTGTAAGCAGCTGTCATCACTTTGGGTTAGCAGTTATTACAGTGTTTAAAGTAGGTGATGACAAAGTGGAAATTGAATTAAAATAACTTTCAAATCCCAAATTTTCTAGCCAGGGTGCCATTGTCTGTGGGAAAAGTCAGCATGTGGTCACACGAAGATACTGTGTCAGTTATACCCTGCTGATTAGGCTGATATGATAAAGGATTTTTAAGCTCCTTTTGCCATCCTCTCAGTTACATACTTTTCCTACCCAATGTACTCTAAATTGAAATATTGTTTGTCAGATGTTTTTTTTGGGCAGTTTGTATAACTGTGTATTAGGTAATACATTCATCTCTAAAGTGACATGAAAAAATGTCATGGAAAGTTTAATATCTTACTTACATTAACCATCAGAAACTGTGAATGAGAGTTCCAGCTGGGTCCTTTAGGTTAGGTTAATGTTATTCATAAACTGCTTGTGAAGGGTACGAAGTTCCCCGACAATAAGACGGGATTACAAAAAAGTAATGGGCAGTGGCAGCAGGAGTTTAGTTTAGTTATCCCATAAATCATCAGTATGTGTTGAACATGGCTTAATACAACTCAGGGTTGTCCACAGGTTCCATTTATCAAACAATAAACTTATAAAGCTATTCTCAGGGTCAAGAGAGGCTTGATCAAGATGCAACAGCAAGAAGTACACACTTACTTTCGTTTTGGGGATGCCAAAAATTACAGGCTTTCTGAAGGAGAGTCTTTAACACTCAATCTGAATTGTGGAATGTAAATATTCCCCCAAACCCACTCACTGCAATATATGAAGTTGTTCCTCGAGTTTGAAATCAACCTGGCAAGCTTCAGCTGTATACTTCTCCACATTGATGGCCTGTTGACGCATATTTTCTAGCATTGAAAATGGCAACGCCCCCTTCCCATAAATGTTGGATGGAAGGCTTGTGCTCACATCTCAAGGCTGAACAACAGAGGCACATTGCAGAGTTCTGCCAACACTTCTTCTATCCTCTGTTTCTGTAGTGGATGTGTGGATTAGAGGTTGGATCGGGTTTTTTTCAAAATTCGATAAAAAAATTCAGTTAAAGAGGTCCCCTAACACTGAAAGCCATGAGTGGTGACATAAATTACATTGCTCATTTTGTTATGAATCAAAATTGTCCTGCGAACACTGGGTCTACAATAAACAAACTCCTGATGAAAAATGCAAAAAACAGCCAGGATCCAAAATTCTAGATCTGACCTCCAGTTTTTAAATGTAATGACTAATAGATTTACTAATAGATTTACTTACACCATAGTGCTAAAAGTATTCTCTCATCCAAATAATCAAAAGCAGGTTTTTTAATCACTTCCATGGCCACGAGTATTTAAAGTCACGCGCCAGTCATGCAGAATGTTTCCTCAAACATTTGTGCAAGAATGGGTGTCTCTCAGGAGCTCAGTGAATCCCAGCACCACCTGAGCAGCAAATCCAGTTGTAGATTTAGTCTTGCTCCTGAATATTTCACAGTCACCTGTGAGTGGAAATACGCTGAGGTGCGTAGATATCGCCAACTTTCTAAAGGGCCAATTGTTATAGACCTCCAATCTTCACGTGGCCTTCCGATTAGCTCAAGAATACCACCACTGGACTCCGGAGCGGTGAAGTTCTCCGGAGCGACAAATTGCGTTTCTCCTTCTGGCAATCTGATGGACAAATCTGATCTTGGAGGTTGCCAGGAGAAATGTACTTGCCTGCATGTATTTTTCCAAGTGTAAAGTTTGGTAGAGGGGCGGTTTTGATTTGGGGTTGTTCTACAGAAGTTGGGCTTGGCCCCTTAACTTCAGTCAAAGGAACTCTGAATGTTTCACCAAACAGCAGGATCTTGAACAATTCCATAACCCCAACTTTGTGGGGACAGTTTGGCCCTTCCTTATTCCAACCCATAGGCCAAAAAAAGACATCGCTGAGAGAGTTTGGTGTGGATGACCTTTACTGGCTTGCACAGAGTCCTGACCTCAATAATGACCGAATCAAACACCTTTCGGATGAGTTTGTGCAGATGCCGAGAGCCTGACCCTCTCATCCAACATCACAAATCTGTATCTGGAAGAAGGCTAAAAAATAAATAAATCATGTATACACACTCCTTAACCTCGTGGGCAGCCTTCTCAGAATAGTTGAAAGCTAGTACAGATTCAAAGGTTGGACCAGAGGACGAGGAGTGGAGTGTCACCCATGAGCCAGTACATTTGGCAATGTAGGGTGTATTTTAAAGAGCTTGGTCCGTGACATTTAATCTGATCACTTGGTTAGGAAAAACATTATAGAACCACAGCGGTTGGCAAAAGCAGGATGTCAGTGGGAGGGACAAGATATGACAATTGTTTAATTAAAGGGATGGAAGTCAAACTTTCACCGTCTCAGCTGGAAGCACTCTTAGTGGTGTCATGTGTCATTAGTACGCATGAAAAGGGTTGTGGGAAGACTTTGCTAGACAGGAGAGTTCCTCCCCTGCTTAATTTCTTTCCACCACACTCTGGGCCAGTCAGTGTCAAAAGTGACCGTGAATGGTAGATTGTCAATATTGGCAAATTAGCAGTAAACGACGAGTGTTTGATGGTAAAATGTAGCGACAAAGGCTAGATCATTCAAAATTAAACCACTGTGAAAGACTCCTGTTAGAATCGACATCTTGCTTAAGAGTCTCAGTTTTTTAAAGCTGCCGTTGTTTTTATGTGTTGGAGTGATCAATCCCTGTTCCTCAACAAACTGTCAGCTTGGCACCTTAACAGGAATCTGCATCAGAGTCCTTAAAAATAGGGGGGAATAAAACCAAATACCCATTTAACTTTGTTTTACTATAAGGCCCTGGCGAACCCTCACAAAAAGACACCCTGGAAATAATATATTATAGATTTTTTTTTCTCCATAACATGCTATTTGTTTCTTTGAATGTGGTTTCATATACATTTGCCTGATATTCAAAGCAGTTTGTGTTATGTTGCTTCCGATCAAGGCTTTTTATTATTTATTTAAATGAATCCCCAAAAGCTGCTCTGTTCTCTCTTTGTCTGTCTGAACGTTTCCATTTCTGCTGGGAGAATAGAGCCAGACTCCCCATCTTCTGCTCCCTGTCCCTCTTGCAATAGGCTCATCTTTCCTTCTCTTTTAGCTCCCCCCATCTTTCATGAGTCTGAATACAGCGGCTAATGGTGCATGGAAATGGTGGCGACACAGTCACGACTGTAGACTCTTTCAGTTATGTGTTGCAATATGTAAACGAAAATAGACATTTACAAAGACAAGAGGAACTTGTTCGCCAGTCTCATTCATTGATTGTTTGGCACTATGAGAGCCTAATGATGAGTGTGTGAAGAGCATAAAAAAGCTGTTACACAACAGTGCTCTATTGGTGTGTTTTTCATTATTTCTGTCTGGGTTTTTAGTCATTGTTCTATTCCTTTGATGAATTATCTTTCATAGAATATGGATACATGATGCTAAAAGTATTATGTGCTGTGGTTAAGACCTACTTGTTCAAATGAAAACATTCGGCTGTCTGAGATCACGATTAAAGGAATGACAACAATGATGTATCTGTCTATCTGCAGGTTTACATTCGCATCCTGGATAATGAGTGGAACGTGTACAGGCGTTACACAGAGTTTAGGGAACTCCACAACCACCTTCGAGTCAAGTTTCCACAAGTGGACACCTTCAACTTTCCACCCAAGAAAGCCATAGGCAACAAGGTGAGCTCACAGTGTTTGTGCCTTCCCATTAGCCTTTTTGAAAATATGTAAGGTTGTACGCTGAGTTGAGCTGTGTAAGTGGAGACAAATTCAAAATTTGTTTAAAAGTTTGTCGATAAATGTGTCAAGTTTACTCGTTAACATAAAGACAAACAGACAAGGCTGAAACCTCGAAAACCATAATCTGTTATGTCTGCTAACTTGAGCTTTTGTCAATTCTTTCAATATAGGTTGGAATGGTCAATACAGAATAATATTTAGACAAGTCTTAACTTTTACCAGCAGATTTGTGATTCTAGTTAGGGGTGGGGGGTCCAGATGAAGCTAATGGTTTTCCATATCACATGATCAACAATGCATGTCTTAAAAAAAGGTTTTGTGTCTGAGTACGTTTCTGTGTTAATGTGGGTCTAGCTAGAGAAAAAAACTAAAAAGACATAATTTTACACTAAGCCATTTAAAACAATATTTGCTAACTGATGTGGGAATTTTAGGATGGCCTTAAGGTGTGATAACAGACTACAAACTTGATAAAATATCAGGGACTACGATTTTAAAAAAATGTAAAGAAACTTTCTGTCACTTGAATGAACATTTATCAACCCAAGGTTATCAGCTACCCAATTTACTCTGTTAGCTTACATATTTTTTTACTATTTTACAGTAAATTTGTATTTTAAAAAGATAAACTTGAAAAAGTCCTTTTAAGTATGATATCTGTAAAGGCTGGATGAGCCACCTTAAGCATTGTTTGTGACCTCCAAAACAATAGCCAGCACTGCCGATTATGTAAAAGAAATAAAAAAAGAAAAAAAAGTAAATATTTTTAAGCTAATATTTTCACACAGCATATAATACATATTCTAATACACTCTTAACAGCTGTTAATGTTGGTAAACTGTTGAAAGAATGAAGTGCTCATCAGATTATGTTCTCCACCATTGCATCATCTTCTCATTTTTTACTTAAATTGCTGACAATTTGTTCTACATTTTCAACAGTCTGCATTCCTTTCAACACGTGTTCTCTCTTCCATACTCCTTTTCTATGTGTTTTCCTCTGTTTCCCTCCAACCTTTGGAACATAATTTAGCTCTGACCTCGATTCTCTGGCTGGTTGGATTTAACGGTCTCTTATCCAAAGCTGTGGTCTGACTCCCCACCTTCAAAGACACAGTGCTTTCATGGTCCGAAACTGGCCTCAGTGCGGTGTTGCAGGCCGTGACAAGAGGTGAAGTGTGTATGTGTGTTTTAAAGGCTTAGACAGTTGGTGTCGTCAGGGTCTGGAAACTTCTCCAAAGCTTGTTAGATCACAGGCTTGTGCGAAATATTGGTTTTCACCATCTCCAGGAAGTCAATCTTGACTGTGGAGAAAGCAGCCTTGGCTTTGTCACTCTCTAAGGTTTGGGATACGAAATAAGGAGTCATCTGTCATCATCCCCTTTCCATTGAACTGCTTTTATTTAAATCACGTACCAATCATGTTTGCTGTTGTTTGTTATATTCAAGTTGTTTAATTGATTATTTTGTTCTTTTTTTGTTGTTTTAGTAAGCTGATACTTCTGCACATAGTACTGAATCAGATGTTCTACAAAAATAGTAAAACTAAACTCAAGATATTTTGGCATTCTATTACAATTATTTACATTTCGCATGCGGTATCTATTTCTCTCTATTAGTTTTCTGCCATTGTCTTGATGTTTATAAAAATGTAATTGAATAAATTATATCCACAACCAAAAAACACAAATTCTTTTTCTCTCCTGCTACTACTGTTGTTTATTAAGGTGATACTAAAGTAGCAATTTGAAGATCAAGTTTAGAAAAATTGTTGCATCATTCACCATAGGGGGAAGGCACCGCTTAGAAGAATCCTCCACACTCAATGAATTTGTGGCGATTCAAATCAAAATGGAATGAGCTAAATCATTAGTGCCGTTGCCTAAAAAACAAAACAAAGCAAATATTTTCCAGTGATAAAAAAACAGAACTCAAAGCCTTATGCTCAGACTGAAATAAACGCAGGAAGCAGGTGGAAGGCTTTATAGCTTAAAGATATGATTGGCCCATTTTCGGGTGTCTCCGCATGCCAAGTGGCACGGGCGAGCACATATAAGCACAATTGTCTCTCTGAAATCTGATTGAAACCTGAGCATATAACAGCAGTTGTTTTGTGTGGTTGAGTGGGAAGCAGGGTATATTTTGTGGTGTGCGAGTGTGTATGTCAGAAGACACTGCTGTTTTAAAAAGAGAAAATCATATGAATTTCTCGGTGTGAGTTGAACCATGTTTTTGTAGTGAGTTTCTGTTGCATCCACTGAGCATTTTACTGTTTGTGTGTATTCACTGTGTCCGTGTTGGTGTATTTGCGACCTTTTTTTCCCCATAATCGGCAAGCTTGCCGTGCTGAGTGTCCCTGTTATTTCAGTACAGCCAGTGTTGATTTCTGGCTCTCTTGGAGCACTTTGTAGTGTTGGCAGCAGTGAGGACCTTCTCTGTTAGGTTAGGCAGAGAGCAGCGCTGCTGTTGAAAACAAGGATAAAGTATCTGCATTAGGGTAAAAAAAAAATACTGCTTAAATAGGTCCAAATTGAGCTTAGGAAATGCTTTTTTTATACATAGAAAATGGACGTAAGTTACATCAATGATAAATATTTTCATACTGGAGCTTCGATTTGCATATGACGGAGTTATCTTCCCAAAACTCCCCTGACTCATTGTCCTAAACTTAAAGTGCTATTTGTTCTGTGTGAAACATGCACTGTAGTCACAGTGAAACCTCACTGTCTGTATTAAAAAAAAAAGGTGGCAACCCAAGCTAGCAAGCTTCAAACTTGCTGATGCCGTAACTGTTTTTTTGCTTTTTTGTTGCTATTTTCATAGTTCAGTGTCGCACATCATGTTGTACAACACTTCTCATTTGCAGTTAATACATATTAATGTTATTTCAAATGTGACGAGACCTGAAAAGTCGACATTAGCAATATTTTACATTGACTGTCTCAGCTCAAGAACCAAACACGTCAGCCCTCTCTCCCAAAACCTTGGAGGTTTCAGGCTGGATGCTATCTGCAAGGTTCAGGTCCGATAAAAGCAGACCTGGGATCTTATGGGAAAACTGTTCTGGAACATTTGATTTCAAACAGGAGTCTTGGTCCGTATGAGGAAGTAAGAGATTATGAATTTATTCAAAGCAAACTTCAGGATGTGAGAGCAAATAGCATGATCACACAAGTTGATCATACAATTGACCAAGCTGCTCTAAAGGAAAAAGGAATGCTACATGCAGTAATGGTGGAGTAAAGCAAGAAACATCTTAATTGTTTTGTGCTTCTTTGTTTTTTGTGGAACAAGCATTGTAAAGAAATTTGGTGTCTTCTGAGCTTAGCACCCACAGTTTGTGGTATTTACATTTTTTAAAATGATTGATTCACCAGTGGATGATGCCGTTGTGGACATTTTAGCCATTGCCCTCTTTTCCATAATCACACTAAGACTTACAGACCTTGAAGGCAGATTCATGTATCCACTTTGGGGGAATAGCTTCATGACACCAAAATTGGCTCTCTCTATGCATTACTAAATGTTGTACTGGAGTTCAAAATGTCACCCTATATCCCCAGTTTAATGAGGTCACAAGGACATGCAGAATTTCATGATTTATATCACCTTGAGTTCACTTTTATCAGCATGGCAAAGTTAAGTAAAAACCATAATTACAACCTGCAGAGGATCATTACATTTGGAAGTCGAACCACACTGATTCAAGGTGAGTTTTTTTTTAGGGAGTTTAAACTAGGGAGTTAAAAAATTGCGGGGTTTACCACTGAGAGACACAATGTTCATTAATCTGAAGTATCTGTGCAGTTCAGCTGAAAAATGCTTGTTTAAAAACTGATTTAGTTTGAGATGTTGTAATAAATCTCTCCCTCTCTGCATCTACTTATGCTTTAGGCGACACCAGCCAGATGATGTCACACACAGATACAGCTGTACACACCCACTGCCTTGGACGGCTTGTGCCGGGCTCATTTTTCAGGGGTCATACCCGGCATATGAGCTAAATGTTCCAGAGTGGTGCACAACAGAGAGTCGGAACTATCACATCAAAGCCACACGGCTGTCCAGCTGTCAGGTTTTTCCTCGATGACTCCAGCCTGTTCAGATTCTGCTGGATGTGTCCAAAGGAGCTTGCCATTCTTTTTGTTTTCCCTTTTATATCAATTTCTCTTCACCTTCTTGTATCACGGCATCCTCTCTTTCTCACTCAAGTTACTCCCTTGCCTTGGGGGCTTTGATAAAATCATTTCATTTCAGCTGCAGCTTTTATCGTTTTGTTTTCTTCTCTCAAGGCCATAAATGAAGATGCAGGGATTTTTTCTCTCTCCCTGAAGCTTCCATGTAAGAGAAAAAAAAAGACTGAATGGGAAATACTTTTTCAGAGACAACACTGCAGAGCACAATCAAGTCTATGTAGAAAAAGTTCAAGAGTCAAATCAATTATTTAATTGTTTGGCTTGTGTTAAGCTTTAACTGGCATTCCTCTAAGTTTGTGTCCTAGGTAGTTACTTAACAATGAGGAAAGACTTATTTGCTTAGAGATAGTCATAGTGCTTAGAGATAAATGCATGTATTATTCTATTCAGTGATGGAAATAAAGAGTTAGCTGTTTTAATATAGCTAAGTAGCTAACTCATGTAAATGTAAATAACTCAGATATTGTGAAGGCTGAGAGGGGTGAACCAAGTCAAGTTCAACATAAAAATGTTGAATTTTGTATCTATGACTAAAGTTTTTTCAT
Source organism: Menidia beryllina (assembly GCA_013363375.1). Classification (NCBI taxonomy): domain Eukaryota; kingdom Metazoa; phylum Chordata; class Actinopteri; order Atheriniformes; family Atherinopsidae; genus Menidia; species Menidia beryllina. The sequence goes on from JABUIW010000056.1 coordinate 10,540,814, forward strand.
GGACCCAACAGCCACCATCTGTGTGAGTATTTATTTATGGGTTTTTGGTTGCTTTGCAGAGCCAGTAAGCTTTACAGACACCAAATAAATTCTCACTTGGTTGCAGGTATAAAGAGCAGAAGCGTGCTCCACAGTGTGTCAGCACCGTGTTCTATCACTGCTGAGTGTGTTTATTAATTGACTGGTGAAAATTGGATGAGGTGACAGCTTACAGATGCTGCTGCAGATGGCTATCTGGCTTTCCCAACATTTGTAGCAGCAAATGTTTTTTTTTGTTGTTTTTTTTAATCCTTTTCGCTTTATTTTTCTTCTTTAGTCAATCACACATCACAAGTCATGATATGAGACTGAAACACTTCCATCGTCTTAAAAAATGTGGTGCAGAGATTTGGATTTAGTGCCTCAGCAATGAGAAATGGGAGACTACTTCTACACTTATCTGTAGGCCTGGTTCCTCCACGGCTTGATATGTGGAACATTGTCTTTTCTGACAGAGCATTGGATTCCATCAAGTAGAATATTTGTCTGCCTGTCTGTGTATAGGTAATGATGTGTGTTCAAGATGTCAGATTCTTTTTTTAGTTTTAGTTTTCCATGTTTTGTCTGGAGAATTCATCAGTATCCTTGTTGCCTTTTTACATCCGCACTGCTGCAAATTCAAAGAGATTCCCAACAAAAATTCTATCCACATCTATCAGATGACCTACATAAATCTGGAATCTGAATTTTCGGAGGGGCTTTTTAAAAAATGTATTTGTTTATTTTACAAACCATAGAACTCTCTTACCTAATCTACTAAAGAAGAGAAAAATCCCCTGGACAATCCTGCCAGCTCCAGTACTTTCTGTATCAAATTATTTTTTTCTGCTGTGGATATTTTTGAGACAGGAAGTTAAAAATCTTATTTAATATACAATTTTTCTCTGCAATAATGGATAAACTGATGCTTGAAATTTACAGCTTCAAAAACTTGGGGTTTTCCAACAGAGAACACAGCATGTTGTTACTCTTAAAAAAAAAACTCTAAAGTTAGAAGTTCATGTTTTAAGCCTTTGTTGGTGGTGAGTTCTGGGATCTTCTCACTGTTCTTCTACAGATTGAAATTATTTAGCATCCTGAGAGTACTCTCTGAGAGTACTCTCAGGATGGGTGGTTTGAATGAACTATGTTCATGTTCATTGTTTTGTGTTTGAAAATCTATGTTCAGTTTCCCAAATGAAATTGTTTGTGTCCATTTCTCACTTGTCCGTGATGTGAAAAATCCTCTTTATACAGTATCTAGAACTGAAACGTGGACACCTTGGAGATCTGAGAAGATTTTTGCATGCAGAGCTTGGTGAAAGTATTAAAGACCCCTTTCAATTGTTGTTATGCTAGAGTTTCATTCCAATGAATTTCCCAGGTCATGAATCCACACTCATTAGCCACCCCATAGTGATAGTACAGACAGGGAAGGTTCTATCACGTGGATTTAAGGATTCAGGCTCTTTGCACAGAACTTGGTAGAAGCATAATTTTAGATAATGAAAGAATTTTTTCCACACCTGGATTTGGAGTTTTTCTGCCACTCTTCTGTGAAAATCCTCTGCATCCCCACAGCATGATGCTGCCACCTCAAACGTGTGGGTTCTTCTATACATGCTACTTAGAATGAAGGCCATTTTACACAGCATCTCTGGACTTTAGCCTGGTGATTTGAGAGTGCTCAGTGTGGCTGGATGACCTGGTTGTCCCAAACAAAAGCCTTTCCCACATCTGTGTTTTGGCCATAATCCTGCCTCTAGTGCTCCTTTGAATTTCCTATCAACCTTATATGCTTACTTTGTGCTCTAATATACACTGTGATCTGTGAGGCTTGTCATGAATATGTGTGTCTTTCCAAATCGGGTATAATCAGTTTCATCCAACACAGCTGGACCCCAGTTAAGGTGAAAAACCATATCAAAGACGATCAAGAAAGATGGACAGGACTGAGCTATTAATACTGAATTATTTAATTCAGTGTCATGGCAAAGTTCTGAATACATTTCAACGTGCCATTTAAGTAAAAAAAATATATATATATTATTTACCAAGGATTCTAAAATTCTGAGTTTGTTTTGTCATCATGGGACACTTAGTGTTAATGTTAATTCATGAGGGGCATTAGGCTACAACATTACAAAGGTAGTTTCTGATTGCTCTGTATGTCTGCATAAATATCTTGGACGGGACAAATGTCTGCCGAGTTCATAAATCTTTGACATCCAATAACCAAGCACAGAAAAACGGTCTTTTCTGCATCACATTTTGCATCAAAGTTGACCCAATAATTTGTTTTAGGAGGAGTCAGTGTTGTATTGGTGTAAGCCGCGAGATTCACCTGCATACATTTGAAAAGACGGGGGAATGTTTACACAAACAGGATAACATTTATACAAATGTGTAAAGATAACGATGATTGCAATCATTGGTTGATGTGCTCTTTGAAGCAAGAAATTGGTCTGAATTGAACTTACAACAGCGACATTGGAATTAGTTAGCTCTCATTATGCTGATTGCAGTCTAACATTATGCAAGTGTCCTGAAAGGTAATCATACAAGAAATATGGCACTAAAACAAGTACCATTTGCTCATTGTGGTCGGCCCATCTGTATATACTGAGACAAAAAGAGGAGTACCAAGGCTGTCCTGATTAATTAATCAGAAACCACAAAGTGAATTATTAACCAGGCTTAGTATGTTGTGTTCACATGTTATGCAATATGCATGTTTGTACTTTTAATTATGACAAGAAGACATTGTGGCGGTCTTGTATGAGAATTCCTGAATTGCCTGGGATGTTTTATTCATGGCTCGATCCCACAGTTTAAACAAGGCACCAAGAGGGCAGCATTTTGAGCCCTGCTGTGGTCCAGAGTGGGCAGACTAGGACAAAAGTGTTGACCTTGTTTTGTGGCTAGCATGTTCCAATGCTGGAAGCCCGGATTAAACAAAAGTGGATTTAACTTTAATGGTCCTACTTAGTTTAGAGTGATTAGGTTTCCGCCAGTGCGTTTAAATGAAAAATATTTAATGCTGCAGTGTAGTGAGGACATTTTTGCTGACGCTGTGTGTATAAAATGTATCTTTTATGGCTAAGGCAGATATTTCTCAGGCCATAAGCAAGCTGGGCCTGACATTCCCTTCACATAAAGTCCCCAGGATTTATCCTTCTTTTTCTTCTTGAGAGAGAAGAGAGCTCATTGTGAGCATACTACCAGTTCAGAATCCAAAGCTTGACCAGAAAAATTGGTATTCTCGATTAGTTCGGCACCTTAGTGTCCTATTTCTGTCTGAAAGTCATATTTTTATGTACAGTCCTTCTTCAAACTTGGAAAAATGATGGGGGCAAAAAGAGTAAAGTGAAGAGCAAAGGCTGATAAAAGGTGAAAGCATTCATAATATATTCAAAAGGTCGATATCATGACGTTGTTACAGTTACCCTCATGTTCTCAGGAAATTCTCCGTCGATATCTATCCTCTGCAGTTGAGATTCATTCAATTTAATGACGGGTCCTCTGGATGCTCCTCTTCCACGCGCAGTTACTTTGACTTCAGTGTCAAGTTGTTCTTCTTTAGTGAGGAAAGCCAGTGAGTGGTTATTTTTTCCCTTACCTTTTGTGTCTTTGTGCAGAAGAGATATGGCTTTTTTCTTTAAAGAAAAAAATCTCAACCATGCTGCTTGGCTTTCTGAGCGGAAACAGAAACAGATGCATGCCATTTGGATGATCCCTAGATGATGCGAGCTTTGTCGTTATACATATCGAATGAGTCTGGCTTTCAATGTTACAACGTTGAATTGTTAGTAGTATGAGAGCCCAGAACGGAAAGTCAACTCTAACCAAACGGAGGTCTGCTTGCCGCAAAGTCAGGAAACCAATAGATATTAGAGGAACTCAGCTCCATCATCAACAGCTTCTCAAGTCACTAGAAAAGCTTTTATGGTAGTAGAGGCACCAGGGAAATTAAAACACAGGATCCTCTGAGAGCTGCTATCTCAGTTTGAATGGGCTTGCTGCAGCAAATAGATGACAGCAGCCTCTGCACCCACGTGACAAACTATAGAAGATTCCTGTTTCCTGCGAGTGTTTCACAGATGTCAGTGTGTTTTAAGTCCGACTGAACAACTAGCAGGTGCTTACTAATTGCATTCATGAGTAATTTATCAGGCACGTGTGAACGACGTTCAATTAAACTTTTTTTTAAAGTGACAATTATTACTCAAACCTATATGTTCAATGTATTAATGATCAGATGTTATATAATTTCATAAGATACATACCTGACTTGTCCGTGCTCCCCTGTAGTGAGAAAGGTTGGGATGACCGGATGTAAGCAGACAGATGTAGAAAGACAGAGTCAGCTTAGTAGTTTCTTTTCTGACTCCTGGCCTCCTCTCTCAGCCTCCACTCTGTTTACACAGGAGGATGAATCTGTCATGATGTCCATTAGTGTTATTACTGTCCTGACATCCATGAAAGCCCCCACAGTGTCCCTTATTGTCTTGGCATAGCATGAAACCCACACTGGCATGCACAGCCTAATCTGACACATCAGATTTACCCACTCAGACTCCATCTCTTCACCCGCCCTGCTGCTGAGTGTAGCTTCCAACTCCTACCCTCTTAAACTTGCCCACTTATTCACCACTTTGGGGCTACTGTACAGAGGACTTTTGACCTCCTTTTATCTAATTTCTTCAATTTCGCTTTTAAAGTTCTCCCTGGCCACTGGGCTGCATGTCAGTTACCAAAGTTTTAAGGGGAAATAGTCTTAATATAGAATATAGACTGTCCACTGTCTTGTCCTCAGCTCATGATGGTCTTAAACAGTAGTGCAGTTCTGTTTCACTTTACATTGTGAAGTGAACACAACAGGCTGTGTTTTTGAATAGATATATTTTTTAAATAGAATTTCTTAAAATGAGAATATAGCAAGACAACAGAGTTGTTTATCTAATCATTAGTGACAAACAAATTAAGAAAAAAGTTTAAACTACAACAACATACTTTTGAAACACTCACTGTTGCTGCTTCATTGGTCTTTAAAAGTTTTTATTATAGCTATTTTTTCATCTACGGCAATGGAAGTTAAATTGACATAGGACATACTTTGGTCAATGATCATTCTGCCTTTTTGCACATATACTGAGAGAAGGCTCATGGTCCAACTCAATGACCATAACCTGATGTAAATATTCACCACTCAGCTGTGCTATGTGCTGAAAAGAAGAGAAGTTGGCACAGGTTTGAGAATTTGCATTTTCCATGAAAATAAAGCATCAATGTTTGAGAAAAATGTTTCACCTCTAGCTTCTTTCCTTTTAGAATAGTTTAGTTTGTCTCACTTAACCGTGTCCAGAAACGTTTAGAAGGTGTGCCTAGCCCTAGACCAACAAATGCTTCTGTATAATGATGATGACATAAAAAACAAAACAAGGAAACGCTTACTAGTCACTACAGCCGCAGAAAAAAGGGAAGTTTGACCCACTTTTAAGCGGTTATGGAAGCTTAGCTGAAATCGGGGTCTCCTACGCTTAAAACTGCTTATTCTTTGTTTTTGTTTTTCTCCCGTTCAGGTATACAAGATCTTTTTCTTGTCTTTTTTTCATTAAAAATTGACAGTGGCAGCCATGCGAAGGATTCAGGCACTCATGCTGGTTCATGTCTGAATGCCACAACTTGTTAGGGTTAATTTGGAATTTGGAAGACAATATCGAACAGAATCAAATTGGTTAATTTCCCATTTTGTAATTTAGGATAAAGTATGATTTTACCTTATTTTCCCTGCGATTAAGTGAATGTCTTACACTTATTTGTGTTCGCGAAAACGTACGTATATTTCTTTCAAGTATATGTCAAACCCTTCATTCTTTTCTTGTGTGCGTTTATGCAAAACAATGAAATTCACCTGGGCAATGCAATTTCACATCGAAAGCAAAACAGAATTTTAAAGGAGGATAATTGGCTCGCCACGGTGGCTATTGGTTCCAATCCCATGCAGCACAGAGTGAAGCACTATGCTGCCAGGCTTTGTTCTGAACCTTGGTGGATGCTGATTAGCCCTCCTAACAATGGCCATATGGCTCTGTGCCTCTGCTCCTGGGCCTCCTGAGTGGCTCTTTTTTTTTAAAACTGGGCCTGATGAATGTGCTTCATCAACATCAAAAACAAACTACTCCTCCAAAGGTCTTCATCCTAAATAATTATTTTTTCAAAATTAGCCTTAGGAGATTTAAAAGTGTCCTATGGTTCAGTTAGCGAAACAGTAAGAAGCTCTTTTCTTTGTGAGCTCAAACTGCTTTTCTATGTGACTTTAAAGCTTGGAAGGATGCGCCCTCGATGCACAACAGTTGTTCATGTAAAAGCACAAAGACATGTTGATCTGTTGTTGATTCACCTCGGAGTCTCCGAAGGACATAGTCCCAGATTTGCAACAACTAATTGAAAACAAGGTTCCTTTTTGTCTGTGACAGCCAGTAGCTCTTGGTTTGTGGAATTGTGTGGACTCTGGTTTGGATATCCTTTTCTCGGTTTTGTTTAGATTGGGTTTTGCTGTAGTCTTGATAAGTATTTTTGTTCAAGGTTTTTCTTTGGGCGTTCTCTTGTTCTCACTTTTTGATTTATTCTCAGCTTCCCTATGTTTGTAGTATACTTTGGTTACACTTGTGCTTTGTCGTTGGTCGTTTTTACTTTAAATGTTCCATTTAAATGTCCGATGCTGCACTTGACCTTTTAATATTTCTAACCAGTTCCTCTTCCTCTCTACTTTGTGTTTTATTCTGACTGTCTGCAGGATGCCAAGTTTGTGGAGGAAAGGAGGAAGCATCTTCAGGGCTACCTTCGCATGGTGATGAACAAAGTGATCCAGACTCTGCCAGAGTTCACAGCCCGCCCCACCAAAGAGACCCTGCTGTCTCTGTTGCCTTTTTGTCAGTAAGTGGACACACAGCAGCATGTTTGACACGTTTGGTAGCTTTTATGTAACTGTCCGTGACGGAACCTAAACACGCGGAGCGAGATGATGTTAGCAGATAGAACTTTCATGGCTCTTCTTTGCATATTCAGAGCAACACTGGTAGATTCAAAGAGTCTTTTTCTTTTCCATATCCATCTGAGACAGAATGGAGTCTACAATATTTACCCCTTTCAAAAATGTGGGCGCATTCACCTGTGCAGAAATGCCACTGTTTACTGACCGATATCTAATGAGGAAAAACTGCCTGTCTGCCTCTGCTTCGGTTTGCGTTCATAACACCAGTTTAATCTACAACATTCTCACAAAGAATGAGCTGTCACGACTGTTGTGGTTGCTGTTACAGGATAAAAACGGGGTGGATTAATGTCACAGAAAATGCCAAATCCTTTGTAAACAAACTTCTGCCTTTTGCTCTCGCTCACACACACAAGCAAACACACACACACATACACACCACTTAAAAGCTGGTTTATAACGCACACATCCACAACACACGTATTTGCGATGCCACAATGCCTCAGCTTCCCACCTACCGACCAAGCCTCTCATCTGGAAATGAGATGTTGCAGTCATTTCCTGTCAATATTCACATCTGTTTCCACTTACTGCTATCAGTCGGTGTACGTGATCTGTCACGCTGTCCGACCCGAATGTCATTTCCTCTCCGGAGACGTCTGAGACATCTGGCCAAATGCAAACAACATATTTCTTTGGATTGTAGGCTTTTTACATTGGGGTCTTGTCGAAATCACCAACATGTCTTTTTTCGTACGTGTGATCATTGCAATTTCTTTAAAAGGGTTTTGAAGGCTTTAAATGATTTTAATGCTCAGTCATTATGCGAACAGGTGCATTTTCTGTGCTGCTTTGTATCCTTTTATCTAAGATTTTCTGGCTTAGGAAGACCCCGTCACATCCAGAGTGCTTCCTTTGCCTAAAAAACTGATCACGTTGCCGATGTTGTGCTGTTGGTTGGGAGAACTGTGACGGTTTGTCTTGTTTGCAGTCTTTTGTTTTCATGTTTGACCTGTTGTACGTGACTAATGACACATCAAGTACTGTGCTCTTCAAAATGTTCTGAAGTTAACTGTTTGTTTCATCATTAAGAAAATAAATCTGCTTATATGTGATTCTGTATGAACTGCAGTATGCGACCAGTAGGAGATGTACTTTCCTCAAAATGCATGCCAATTGCATGGAAACCTCAGCATTATACTGTTATATTATTATTTTTTAGTCCAGTCAGAGTCAACTAACCTTCACCTGTTCAACCAGGGAGCTAAGATGGGTACATTGCCTTTTTACCAGTCTCCAGTGCTAATTTCTAACTAAATTGAGCCAAAATGTCTCCACAGTATGGCCTGTCAGTGTTTTCATGATGTCTAACAGTCCAATATTAAGTGAATGCATCATATGTTTTCCAGTACTTCCAGTACTTGTGGTACAGCTGGCTTGATCTACCGTTTAAGGGTCTAACATCTTCAGTTAGGGATGAAAGCCTGAAAAAACCCCATGATCCTGTTAATGTGGAAGAGAGAAAGGAAAAATAAGCATTTGCCATTGGCAAGATAATCCAAAGCTAATTATCGGACCAGAATTTATTGAAGGTGCCCTGCAATAAAAAGTCATACTGTTCATGCCAAAAAGCCAAGAAAGAGTCCATTCTTTCTCACTCTTGTGAATATGATTATGTAAAAAGGGGCAATTCACCAACAATTAAACTGCCAATCAGCAGTTGTTTATGTTTCAGCTAAATTAGTCTATTTGTGTGCTGAGAGCTGAAAGAAAAACCTACCTGATATGCATCCGGCTGCTCCAACTTTCTTGAGCATTTGTTTGACAAAAGTACCAACAGCAGCTATACTGTCACCCCTGGTCTTTCACAAGGTAAAGATTAAAAGGAGGGGGAATAATAAATTAACTCTTTCCAGAGGAAAAAGTAATATACTGGGGCTGAATCTTATCTGAATGTTAGGCTTACATTTAGACAATTAGGCAATGATTTTAAACATAATGCTATTGACTTGGGCATTGGATCTTTAATGAAATGTAAAAAGAAACGGGTACTTGTCTCATGAAAGGTGTTCCTGGTTATGATAAAGTGCCCAACAAGAGGCATGAGCTGGTTTAAAAATGGTGGATAAAGGTCATGGATCACTCTGAATTGTTGTTTTAATGTAATTTTAATTGTTTACCAAGCACATTAAAAGGATTTCTAGCAACCTGGTTGGGGAATCCGTTAACATGTTATATGTATATATTATCATGTAATTTTATTCTTAGATAACTTGCTGGGATGAAGAAGTCTTACAGCATTTTAGTTGATAGGAGGTGGTTCTTTATCATTATTATTATTATCTTGGAGACCAGCTGAGATTGGTAATGAGGTCATTTGTGAGGAATGGCAGATTATAGTTGGACTTTTGCATGGACCCCAAAAGCACTTTCATTTTTCAACATTTTCCTTGTTTATGACAAAAGGCATCAATAACTTGTTTTGGTTGATTGATTTGGGCTTTAAAAATAAAAAATTCAAATGAAATGAATAGATTAAAAAAAAAGAAAATAGAAAAAGATGGAGAAGCAGCAATGCCTGTGTTTGGTTTTGCTTTATGACCAGTGCTGTGAAAAGCCCAGAGCTGATTATCCTTCCGTCTTTGTATCAGGACTTGCATGCTCTCCTTAGAGTTCTGCCGCCACTTAGTATGCAACTTCACCTCACCACTTTTGTGGTTTACACAGAACACAAAGTGTACACCACAGCCTGGCCTCTTGGCTTGTTGACCTGCTACATCATTGTAGAAAAAGGTGTGTGTGGGTCATTTGTAGCTTTTTGTCTCAATCTCAAGAGTAGTTTGAGGTCATATGACCTCAGGATAGTGATATAAACTGCTACAGAAGTGGCCTTAAACAATTTGTCCTTGTCAACACAATGGAAGTTGTTCTTATTGTACCTGCATCTGGGAATGTCAAGTTGTAATCTTGTTGTCGAGAACGCCATTTGCTACACGCTAAATTCTGCTGTTAGGCAGTCATTTTGATGTATGTCAGCAGTTGTGTGGCGGTTTACTCTAATTACATTCCTCAGCATTCGAATTATTAATATTCCAGCAGTGCAAGGGAAAGTGATTATCCTGCACAAATCAATATCAGGTCCAAATGGAGGACAAACACACGCTGAGAGCCATAACCAAATCTATAAGCCCGATTAATTTGCCACGTTTACCCAGTTTGATATGAATAAACGAGGTGGCTTGCAGATTTAGCTCTGCAGGCTACCCTCAATTTTCTATAATTTCTGCTGATATAACTCCCTATTGCATCAGTGTTTGGCCAACCTTAGCGAATCCAAACAGTAACCAAGATGGATGTGACTGAAGCTGTCCGGTCCTGCACTGATATGGGGATAAGCAGCTCTTCAGATAGATTGTGAGGTGGAGAAAAAGGTGTAATGTTCCCCATATAAACAAATTTGAAACACTGTCACATTCTTGAAGGTTTAGATTTTATGTTTCACACTCAACATTGCGGGTGTTTCTTATTCTAACGTGGCAGAGCCTCTGCAAAGTCTTCTCTCGGACGCTTTTTCAGCCTCTGCTGCCTCACTTGCGAGCATGGGGCTCACCGAGACACCTTCAGCCAACATGCCGTTTATATTTAGCACTCATTGTCCAAGTGGGAATCAAACTCCCTGACATGGGACAGCCCAGATGTCCTAGCCAATCGTAATTATAACATGAGCAGCTGGGGTGCGTCACTAAAGAGGCCACTTGGACATTAAGAAGGAGGCGCCTTCTGCCTCCTCACACTTTTTAATACTTACTAAATTTGCTGCATTTGTTCGTGAAGCACCTGGGCTAAAATGCTGCCGTTGCAGGGTCAGAGCTTCATAACGAGTTGCAGGGGTCGGGTCACCGTTTTGAGCTGAGAGCTTTACAAAAAAGAAGAAAAAGCTTGAACGTGTTTAACCCCGGGCATTAATCCCTAGCCCTCTTTCATTTCCTTCCTTTGAGGAGCACGTCTCGCTCACTCTCAGACTTATCAGGCTTAAGGATCAGCAGCTCACGTGTTTGGAAGACAGTCGCTGCGGTAACCGGGGAAATGATGTCTTCAAGTAGCCAAATAGATTAATGGGAAACTTGAGAGTTATCATGGGGCTGGCGTTTTAATATGAATCCATCTGTCACAAATGATGCTTTCCTGTGGCAATGATTGGAAGGAAATCATCACATTGTATTCTACCGTTTGAAAAGTACATTGGTTTGTTCAGTCGAAAAAACGGCTATTAGATAAATCCTTCCTCTCATGGTTGAGCAACCCTGAAGAATGCTCTGCATTGAGCTTTTTGAAAGGGCATTTTCTTGTTTCAACATTTCCAAAAACCTAAATGTAATTAATTATCCCCCTGTGTAAAGTAGAGAAGTAAAACAGTGGTAAAAGAGTATATTTGAAATTGCATAAAATATGACCCTGATTGCAACCCCCCAAAAAAACAACAGAAAACAACACAATTTGAGTCATAGATTTGACCATAAACCTCAGAAAATCTTTGTACTAATCTCTCTTCCTTCCTGCTTTTCTCCCATCACATAGAGACGCACAGCAGGCCAACGACAGTGGAGCCAAGACACCCCGATCCAGAACTTCTTCCCGATTCCCCAGACTGGGCCGCAGCCGCACCCAGGAAGCCAGACCTGAGCCCCAGAGCGGCGACCTTTGAGCCTTTGAACCGAAAGTGAGGATGACAGCTTTCTGGCGTATCGCAGAATATGAGGACATCTAGTGAACCTGAGGGAAAGTCGAAGAAAAGCAGTTAAAAGGTGGAAGTGAATCTTTTCATGCTGTGGGATAATCTCGGAGAACATCTAACAGTTTCTCTCTGTTGCTCGCTTGGACGAGGGAAGAATTACCTCCCCCCATGGCGACGTTTGCTGATGGGCCCAGACAAACAGCCCCTCTTACCTCACCGAGAGACCAAAAGACTCTCTGCAAACTGCACATGGACAAGCCTTGACTGCTCTCCCTCATCTCAAACCCACTGAGATAATAGGGTCGTTCTTTCTTACTTTTCTCAGTTTTGTAGTTAAAGTCTATCATGGTCACAGTGCCTATGGTGTTTTGTAGCTGCTTTTGTGCTGTCGGTAGGGAGATAAGGGGTGCCCAGAGAGGTAAAGAAGGGTTGATTGAAGGCTTCTCCAGGGGGATTGAACACTGTATTTCTGCTATTGTGTCAGCATTCTGGTGCCATTATATTTCAGACAACGGTGATCAAAGTCATTGGACCGCCATGCAGTGTACATTCCTTTTTACTACTCCTACTATGCTATCAGTATGACTTTTATGAATAATGTTCTAAGAGGGTAACATATCCTATCATAATAAAAAAGCACAGAGAAAGCAACTATCAATAATTAACCTTATGAAAAGCTAAGGTTAGAACTCCATCGATAATGCAAGAACACCAAAGGTCCAGCCTGTGTAGGTGGTTTGAATCTTTCCCCACATTGTGGATACTGTCTTTGGATCACCCCCCCCCGTCTGGCCTCATAATCCTTCAAATGCACTACAGTTGGTCAATCTTAAATGAAGCCATTAAACATGACTTTTCGTATGTGTATGTGTATGAGAAATGAAATTGAATAGAAAAACAAAACAAAAATGTTATGTTTTTGCCATTTTTCCACTTTAAAGCAAAACTCAGATCTTTTTCATTTATTAAAAAAAGGTATTCACATTTATTTTGTATGAGGACTAAAGTGACTGAAAAAAGTAGCTAGACCGCTGATATAAAATCTCATGGCCTGTCAATTTCTCACAAGTAAATGAGAATCATGAGAACTGATGATTTCATGCATTCTGTTACAAATTAGGCCTGCATGTGGCGATTGGAGGAATAATGACATAATTACATCATATCATGTTAGATACGGAAAATGAAAAAAAAAAAACAGAATCCTTTTTTGCTTCTTTGCCCTCCTCCTGCCCTTTTGGACGCCAATTTGCTAAAATCTAGTTCTCGCCATAGTAACAGAAATTCTCTTTATTTCTGGATATAACCCCTTTAAGAAATGTTGTCTTGCAGTAACTTTCCACATTCAAATATATGAACTATATAAACAGAAATGAGATGCAAATTTCTGATACTCAAACACATTTGTTAATAAAGATATGCTTGCATTTTTAAGCACACCAAAAATGACCTTTTATCTCAAAGTATCTCCTCACGTGTATCAGAAATGACCCTCAACTGGATTAGACAGGTTTTGAGCAGTGTTCCTAAACTCTGGTTCTCAGAACCCACAGTCCTGCAGGTTTTCCAGCTCCAGCACACCAGTTTCAGTGTTTCCATCAGCGCTCTGCAGATCTTAAAGAGCTAGAGTGCTGATCCATACATTTCAAGCCAGGTGTGCTAAAGCTGGAATGAGGAGTATTTCCAAATCAGTGCCATTAATGTAGATTGAGATGTGTATTGGTTGATGGCGTCACATAAAATCTCAGTTTAGGGAATCCACTATTTAATGATTGTTCATCTTATGTGTCTTAGCAGGATTTAATGCAACATTAAGTTGCAAATGAATGTTTTAAAAATGACTTAACACTTGAAGAAGAGATCCTTGTTTATGTGTGTATGTAAAGCAGACTCATGTATATGTATGTATTACTGGGGATGCATGGATATGCATGGATGACTGGGGAGAAGTCGACAGCTGATCAAACCAGGGGCTATTCTATCGGAAAGGATCAGGAAAACCTGAATCAAATAGGCAAATTCTTTCTTCAGTGAGGAACACATTTTTTTGAAGTTTGACAACCGGACTGCTTCCTGTTCACAACATGTAACTTAAACGTGATTTTTTTATTTCTTTTTTTTTCATCCTTTTTAATGATACAATAAATTGTTGGAATTGGTGATTGTTGTGGTTTAGCAATGCCTAATGTGAATTAGAATATCAGCAAAAAGGGTCACAGTATTGTATTCTCTGTACATTTGAGAAACAACAAAATGCCATGATAACAATAAACCAGTAGCCTTTTCATATAACTGTTGATATATGTTTTTTTCTGTTTCCATCAAAAGTTATATCTGTCTAGAGTTCATTGCTCTAAAACCTACTGCAGGATTTGATCACTCTTTTAGTCTTTGGCTGCCCTTGTATTTATTGGTTGTAACATTACTAAAACCAAACATCATCAATGTGAGACCTGCACATATACAGCCCTACATAGGAATTTATTGTATTCTTTCATAGGTCACAAAGAAGCTATCAAAAGGCCAGGTTTCTAGTTGTGCTTCAAGAAAATAACATTTTGAGCATCTAATTGATAGCGGTGCCACACTGAATTGAGAAAAGTGACAGATTTTTTTATTTATTTTTAAAAATGCTGCTGACTTTACTTAAGAAAGGCAGGTTTGATATGGGCCGGTAGCTTTTCAGTACTGTTCTGTTTTCAAGACTGCTCTTCTTTAGAAGAAGTTTAATGACAGCAGTTTTTAAGGCCTTTGGAAATGTTTCAGTCTAAAGTGAGTTTACAAGAAGGGGAATGGGACTGGGTGGGAGAGGAGGTGGAGGGACACTGGGTTGGGTGATTTGTGGGTGTAGGAATGGGACTGGGGCATGGAGTCTGAGGTGGGGGAGGAGGGGCAGGATGACAGCCTTACTCCAGATCTGTTGACAGAGAGACAATATGCGTTAAAATAATGCCTTCAGTCCCGGAAAAAAAAGAAATTGTCAATAAAACTCAAGGCGGACGTGGTTCAAGCACCTGACAGCCATTAATTCAGGCTACACCGCCTGCTGAATCTCTCAACTCATTGCATCAGTGCTGGAGGACCACTAATAAACTCTTCAGCATCCATATTAAGTCTTGTTTTAGTACCTCAGACTGCTCTTTCACACTATCATCAGATCCCAGGTGTAACACAAGGCTCTTGATAGTTGGATGTGCAGCCAGAATTTGCTCCATGTGTCTTACATATGATTCCATGGAAAGTACAGTACAAATGTACATTTCCCAAACACATTTTTTGCATCCTACACAGCAGCATCACCAACAATAATTTTCTAAGGTTCAGAGTTCTGTAGTGGTGCAAATCTGTTCTGCGGTGGCACGTTTGTTTGAGGAGGAAGAGGAGGAGAAGGAGAAGGCAGTTTAATTTTTGTTTTCCACTAACAGCTGTCCAAGTCTTTGTCCTGTGAACAACTGCCAACTTAGATATCACCAGGCAGGGCTGGATGTAAAATCTCCCTGTGAGGTGCTTTAATCTTTGGCTTTTCACCTGGTGCATTCCGGACATTACTTGAGGATTTGTTGCTCAAAGCAACATCTTCTCGTTTCCTATCAGCCTTGCTAGGGCTGATTAGCTGTCGGTTAGCAGGGTCCTGTCCACTATATCTAGCTATAGATAAAATTGTATCAAATCCACACATTCCATTTACTTCCACATTTACCTCTAGTCCTTGGATTTTTGTTTCCAGCATATTAATTTACTGAAGGAGATTTACAGTATTCATCTTCAGAAAAGGGGGACATCCTACTGATGATGTTAACTCCTGCTAAGTAAGTCCAGTGATTATCTTGAAAAAATAATAAATGCGATTAAATAAGTCTCAGGAAACTCAAAGGATAAGAATAAAATCGTATCCAAGGCTTGAGGGGAAAAGAAGAATGATTTGAAATAATTTAAAAGCAAAGTAAAAGAGGAAAGTAACAGAAGCAAGCAGAGACACGTCTGCACTCTTCGGAAGCAGGAAGTCAGCACACTTTCAAGGTTGAGTCCTGTTGCCCGTCAGGAATATCTCTAATTGGACATATTGTTTAAAAATGTGCTATTCTAAAAATGTGAACTACTAGCTTTTTTCAAATGAAGAAGAAAAGACCCCAAAGCTATGCAGAGAGGTTCCGTCTGGACAAATCAGCCTAAATTTGTGCTATTTTTATTATGGAATTAAATGATTCTTTATTCTTTCAAAAGTCTCAGTTTCTCTTAGAATTTCCCAAATTTTAAATGAATTAGATCTGACTGATCCTTGTAGCTGGTCATTAGAGGAGCAAAATAAGAGAAATGTGCTCTTAGCCATTCTGTTTGTCTCAAAGTATCTCTTGTCTTTTTGTGTATGTCTTTGTTCTAGTTTGAGTCGACAACCAGGCCTTATCTGCTATTTCAGTGTCACAGCAATGAGTGTGTGAGATGATGGTGTGTAGTGCACTTACAGTACAGAAGCCTCAGTTTTAGCGTTTCCTTTCTTAAACACATTGCTTCCATTAATGGGTAAAGGCAAAAGGCCTCTACACAGCTCTGCTCTGATGGTAAGCTTTGTGTGGGAATGCTTGTCGGAACACATTTATGTAATCATTCATGTGTGCGAGCGCACCAAAATGGTGAGTGTGATATCATAGACATGGAGACTGAGCATGAGTGAGCATGAGGCAAATTATGTTCCGGGTATGTGCTGCATGCATAAACGGATCATCTGTAGAGCTAGTGAATTTTTATTTTTGGAGCATCCGTTTTGCTGGCTAAATAATTATTTCACACTGCTTCAGTATGTAGTCAGAGCTTTTTAGACAAACCTCTCATCCAGATCAGATGGTTACTTCCTCAGTTTTGATGTGCTCAGTTAGTCAAGGGCAGTAAAATAGCAAATAACAAGCATATACAAAACAAAATGATTGCTGTCCATTGGTCATGCCTCATATTGGGAAATGTTACCCATACACATATTCACACAAGTACAGAAAACGCTGTTACAAGATGTTTTCTTCCTATTGCCGTTTTTAGAGCTGCAGACATGCAACTTGAAAATTATTAAGCTGGTAGGAGGCACTTTAAAGTGTACGAAACAAGTAGGATGAAACTGCACAACCTGAAGCAAAACAAAAGAAAAATCCTGGCATAGATAATAAGGAAAGCTGGAAAATGAAAATGAAAAACGTAAAGGCACTAGCACTCAACAAACCACAACCTTTAATGATCTTGGGAAAAGTGTGAGTCGAAGATGAACACCATCCAGAGAGAATTTGAGCCTTTTTGTGGGGAGAGCCAGTGGAAAACCGAGCCTGCGTGGGAATGAGTTAGCAGGTTAGCTGAGACTTTGATTGTTGCTTTCTAAGCAGGTAGTGTTAAATTGCCATCACATATCAGAGGTTAACCAAAACAGAAGTGGTATTTTATTGCTGCGGCATTGAATAGGCCACACACACAGTGCACAATGCTCAAGGATCGGCTGGTAGGCTATCAGTTACATCAGACCGGCTTGCAATCCTGGTTTACAGAGAGGAATAGACAATGACAGACATGACAACCTGGGAAAAAAAAGAGAAAAGAAACTTCCCTTTTTTGTTGGGCTGCCCTTGGGCAAACAACTGCAACAGCTTCTATTTGAATAGGGGGGAAAAAAAGCTAAACTTAATCATGTACAAAGCCGCATGCAAGACATTCTGTGACTAAATGCGCTCTTCGTTTTAAGCATCTGTTTTCTAATGTTGTTTTCGTTTCTGGTGTTCAATGAACAAGGATAACTAAATCTGTCAGCTGAGCCAAAACCTCCCATTTGTCTTCCTCTTGAACTAAGACCATGTATCTGACAGCGTCCTCTGTCAGTGAATAAGTAGACACCGATTCACCTCCTCATCCCTATCCACCTCCCCAGTTCCCCTTGAAAATACTTAAATGACTGTCTGCAATTACCAATCTTCTACCTTTGTGTGAACACCATCAAGCAGACGAAGACCCTGGTTTCAAACAAGGTCACCGTATAAGCAATACTCTTATCTTTCAAAGACACAATGCTGGCTTGGCATCGGGACGCATGTTTATTCTAATGATAAGAAACGGGCAGACGTCTGAGGCACCCTATAGACGGCAGGCCCTTTGCTAAGGAGCTTCCAAACAGAAACTGAGATTAGCATTTGTGTCGTGCTCAAGATTGCAAGAAGGACACAAACAGCAGATGCTCCTCAGGGACTGGAGTCGGCTCGGCTAAGCTGCAACATTCATCTCAACTGCTTGTCTCAGTAATTACAATAGTTTCAGCCTTTACTACTTTGCTTAGCCATGTTGCACTGTAGAAAGTTGTCTGTACCCCAGTTCACAGGTGAAAACTACTTTGGAAGTCAATAAACGGGGTATAAACAGGAAATACTCCTGAGCAATGACACAAACCTTGTTCAGAGTCTGATAGGAAAGTTCACTGACATTACTGGGCATGAGTCATTTGTCATGCTTAAACTTTATCACCACTTCCACTGTTGAGATTTATTAGCACAGTCATTTTTTGTGGTCTAGGCTTTTAAAGAAACTCGCATTGTATCAGAATTCACGCTAATTCTCTGGCCTGTAACAATGCGGCAGCTTCCACAGAGCCACGCATAAGTTTCTATTAACAGCAACGGCGAAGACTGAAAAGATGAGATGATATCCAAAAGGCATGAATTTAAAGATGAATCATCCCTTTAATATTTTATATCAAAATATTGATCCGTTTCTATCATTTAGTTTCCACAGACAAGGAAAACAAAAGCCAAATATTGTGTAGAGATATTCCCCAATCACACCATCCTTGTATGAACCTTTAAATTTTCGACTGGGGAATGTTTTCGTGGGTTCTTCTGGCATAAAGACTGTTGTTCTATGCTGTCCTGTGTATGCTGTCCAGCATACACAGACTTTTTTAAAAGTTCTAGCTATGACTGTTGGGAGGTAAACAGTAGATTTAAAAATGCAATCTTGTTGTAGATATCCTCA
Organism: Menidia beryllina; assembly: GCA_013363375.1. Classification (NCBI taxonomy): domain Eukaryota; kingdom Metazoa; phylum Chordata; class Actinopteri; order Atheriniformes; family Atherinopsidae; genus Menidia; species Menidia beryllina. The sequence continues at coordinate 10,559,560 of JABUIW010000056.1, forward strand.
TCTTTTCATGACTTTCCCTGCAGGATCTTCTTGTATTTCTAATTCTTAGTTTTTCCAGAGACTCACCACTTCAAAGTCAGCCACAAATTCCTATAGGTATTTGGAGGCAAAAGAAGATTTTGATATGAATGCGTTAATGCCATCGTCAGTTCTAATTTAGAAGTACAATAATAATAATAATAATAATAATAATAATAATAATAATAATAATAATAATAATAATAATAATGATAATATTAATAATATCAATAACAAAATACTATATGTATCTTGATTTGGGTTGATCAAACTTTCGCCATTCTACTGGATTAATTAGCCTTTTGGTGTTTGTTTCAGGCCTTGTGGCTATTTGTGTCCTTCATGTCTCGGGTATTGATTGTTTATCAGAGAAACAGCTCTGTATTTGAACAGAGATTTTCTGTATTCCCTGCTGATGGGAATACAGACTTCCTGCAATCAGTTCTCTAATATTATCCTTTCAGCCTTCTATCACTTCTTTAACCTTTCCTTTAGTCAATTCCTTCAGTTTTGCGCCCTTTCTCCATTTTTATCCTTTCAATCGGGTTACTTCTTTCATCCTGCCTATACCAGCCTCTCACTCCCTAGGACCACCTTCATCCCTCGCACCCGGCTTCCCTTCTGTGCCCCTTTTTCTCTGCCTCTCCCACACTCTTCCCAGCCACCTCCTCATCCTCTCTCCCTCCACATCTTGTTGTTTCTTAGACTTAGCCTTCTTGGCACATTGTATTTACTCAGCCTTTCACTGGCTGCCTCTGTTTATTACCTATTCAGTGAAGAAGGCAAGATCGACAGAAAGAACCAGCTCCTCTGAGGATTCTCCTCTCAGCTCCTGCAGCTGTCTGCCACTGAATCTTAAAATTGTGGGCTGCACAATTGATTGTTTCTGGGTTTTCTTCTTTTTCTACTCTTTTATCCTTTTCAATTTATTCCAAATTCGGCACCAATTCCTGTCTGTTACATAAAGCAAAGTTCACAGATCCGCAGTCACAGGGTGCACAGGGATGGATCAAGAAAATGGATCACCTAAGGCTCCATACAGATCTGTGGCGTCTTATCTGAATGAAATCCCAAGTTAAATCTTAATGGATTATACTAATTATTATGCCATCAGTTCTGGGAACATGGGAAATAAACCATGTGCTTTATCCCTGAGCTGTTTACGAACCATTTTGTGCATGAAGGCAACATATAGCACATTGGCATCACGCTAATTAGAAACAGATATGCTGATTCTATCAAAGCCTGATAACAACAAGAGAGCAAATGTGAATGGGACATGCTATGTTAATTTCAAGATAAAGGTATAGGTAGACAGACGAGGAGACTGTTCCAGTTTCCTAATACTCTTAAAATTCACACCTATGATTTAGTTCCAGATGGAGAAAACCCACTTTTTCTCTGCTCACATGGGTCTCTCCTTCGTTCTTGTCCTCTGATTTGACTTTGTTTCTTTACCTAAAGATTGCTTCCACTTCACAAGTCAAACAAGTTCTTGAAATGCGTTCTGGCAGTCTGTCATATATCACAGGGTTTAACATTAGCATGAGGAACGCCTTTGATCAGTTCAGAAAGCCTGATCAGAATACCGTGCCATTCCATGAGGTGAGCACAGGTGTGAAACGTGTCAAACGAACTACCGATCATGGCAGTTTTGATGGAACTTGATTCAGCTTCAAATGTAGAGGAAGCTCAGTCGCTTCATACTCCATTTGGAAATTGGCGATCTGCAATTTGGTGACAGCTGTTTCTCACAGTGAGGTATAAACACTGTCAATCCTGCTTTCCTGCCAAAATGTGTAAAAAGCAAAAACAAAAAAGCAACTAGGAGCCCGAATTTCCATACAAGAGTTGAGAGGCCAAAAAATAGGTGAAGTTGGGAGGATACAAACAGGAACAGAAAGTTAATGTTGCTCCCCTTTGGATGGACAAATAAAGACAGTTCTGTCAAAAGCGTTTTGTGCTGGTCATTGTAAAGAAAATGCTGTGTGAAAGGAAATTGCGTTTAAATTTCACTGTAACTCTCACGTACATCACATGCTGCTGGTGCTATTGTTGCCACCCATCCCGTTTTTGTAGGGCGGCCACTTATTTTTGTTTCTGAAAGGGGGCAATTCTAGCAGGTGTCGTTCTATGCTTCAACAGAAAAATAATTCTCAGCCATCTGACATCCAGTGCAGAATATCCAGAGGAACACAAAGCTATGTGTTTGAGACCATTGTAACCCTATAGACTTCAACAAAAAACAAAAAGAGACCTTGTACACACACAAAGCAACTTAAAGGCACACAAAGTTTATTCTTACTCTACTCTCCTCATCCCTTATTGCCATTTATTTAGATGAAGGCTAAGCTTGAAGTAATTTTCTTATACTTCATTACAGTATAAAAATACCAATGGATAGTTCTTTGTTTCCAATGACTGACAGCAATTTGGTTGTTACCAATTTCCTGGTCCTTCCTGGGATTATGTCCAGATTAACCTCGAATGTAAACAGCTAAGACGCTGTGACCGTGTGTTTTTTGGAGATGTGAAAGCCCCTGAAATCCCCAGGCTCTTGCCCTTCAAAGCCAGATAAAAAAGTTCAGATATAGGCATGGAAGCTTGTGAAGTGTGGAACAGCAGGTGCTTAAATCATGTTGAATAATGAAGGACCTTCCTCCTTTGACAAAGGCATTCTTTTTAGGATTTTCTCAGAGGTTGAAATTGCCTTGAGAGGGATGCAAAAAGGCAACATAGCTTCCACGAGGTTAGGCATTCTGAAGGGCATTAGCATAGGATGAGGAAACCATGCCATCTATCTGCTTCTGTTGTATAAAATAAGGGCGTTAATCAAAGAGACAAGATAGTGACCAAAAGTCTGCCCAGTGGACAGTAGTGTATCTGCCTATTGGACCACTATAAAATGTACATGAAACAGAACTGGGAATTAGGTGAATAACGACAATGGGCATTTTGGAAGTTACCCTATTGTGCCATTTGGTTTAGCACAATAGGGGAACATCCAAAATGCCCTTTGTCGTTTTTCACCTAATGGTACCATTTAATTTTTTGGCCATCAAGTAAAATGCCATGTCTGGCACAGACGCTATTCTTCCCATGAACCGTAGAACAACATGCCTACAGTGAAGTATGCAAGTAGCACCATTAGCAGTCACTGGCAAACTTAGCTGAACCGAGGGCATAGTCCCAACATCTTTTACAGGAAAAGCCTGTTTGAGTGTGTTCCAGAGATTTGAGACTAGGTCATCAGTTAGGTTCTGTTGCTCGATTGTGCCGCTTCTCTCTGTTCAACATAAGAAAGATGTGGCCATATCTAACCAAACATGCGACACAGCTCCTAGTACAGGCATTAGTCATCTCCCACTTCGACTACTCCAATGTCCTCCTAACAGGCCTTCCAGCCTGTGCTGTGAGACTCCCTGCAGATGATCCAGAATACTGCAGCCCGTTTGGTTTTAGACCAGCCAAAGGAAGCACATGTGACACCCCTGTTCACTGAACTCCATTGACTTCCCTTAGCTGCTGGCATCAAATTCAAATCACTGATGCTGACCTACACAGTGTTTGATGGGTCTGTGCCCATTTTCCTTAACACTCTCTTAGAACCCTATGTCGCCGCTCGCCCACTCCGTTCCTCCAAGGAGCGCCAACTAACACGGCCAGGTCAACCTAGACTCTTCTCATCTGCAGTTTCATGCTGGTGGAATGACCTTACAAGTGCTATCAGAGCATCAGATTCTCTTTCCTCCTCCAAGAAATCCTTGAAGACCCAACTCTTCTGAGAGTATCTCTTGTCTTGGAAGCTCTAAATGCACTTATTTCCTAATAGCATATAGCACTCAATGTATTGTTCTCGTGTAATCTATGTAATGGCTGAATGTTAAATCCTTAATGTTAAATCCTATTCTAGCATGTTGCACTCAAGGTAAGGTAAGTGTGTAAGTGGTGTTGTAGTTGAATGAATGAATTAAACCCTTTTTTGTAAGTTGCTTTGGATAAAAGTGTCTGCTAAATGCATAAATCTAAATGTAGATGTAGGCCATTGCATACTGTTGAAAATGTTTAATCTGTTGGAATAAGTTAGTTAAGGCCCAAACTTCAATAAATTTAGGAAATGTAAGCATGTCTTCAGATAGCTGTGGACCAGAAGAATCCATCCAGCCAAAAGTAGAATTACATTTGCTTTGAAGAATGGTATGTGTACAAAGAACATGCAAAAAGAGAAGAAGACTTGTAAAAAAAAAAAGGGAAAAGGAAAGGGCCATGAATTGCTATTTCTCCAAAGTGGGCTGTTTTGCAGTCTAAAACATAAAACTTTAGTATGAGACAGCTTTTGCCAGTGCAGCTCCAACTGTTTCCTCAGATAATCACAGTCCTCCCGCTGGACTTTATCAATAAAGAGGCTGAGAGCTATTCAGATGACATGATTTGAAACCTTTTTTCATGCATTCAGCCAAAGGACACTTAATCTCATGAAGTGGGGTTTTATGACCAGAAGTGATGACTGTTGGTTAAAAGCAAAACAATAAAAATTTAGTGTCAGAAAAAGAAACAGGAAAAGAGCTACGACCCCTCTTTTGCAAATCGAACAGCTATACTCTCAGTGATGGTGTACGATTAACTTGTGCCTACCTGTTCCTTTACCACCTTTAATTCTAGCCTTATGCTAATTCTTTCTCTGTTTACCCAACCTGATCTTCCTTTGTGTCTTTATTACATGATAAATAATAGCTTTATGCACAAACTGCTGACCTTGGACAGTGAACCCTGCTGTTGCTGCTGAGTCTTTCTTCTTTTTCCTCCACACACAGAAGGAAAACAAAAAGGCCAACAGTAAGCAGGAGGCAGGAGAAGCATAGCAGGCCAAACAGGGAGGAGGGGAACCCGGAAAGAAATAAACACAGGGGAGGGAGTTTAAAAGCCGGTAACATGCTGATTAGTGTGTTTGGAAGAGCAGAATAGGTTTCTATGCTTTAACAGAAACCTATTCTGAAATGATCACACCATTTTTCTCACACACGGGATGCAGCAGCACCTGTCACCTTCTGTTTGATACGGAACAATGAAGAAACAGCGATAGGCGTTTAAGCATTTACACCTTGTCCACGGACAGCCAATTCTGAAAGAGGATGCCTTTGCTCTTTTTTCAAGCAAGCAAAATCCTGTGAGACAAACAGTGGAACAATGAATCTAGCTGGTCTAAGCACCGCTGCGGATTTAATGTGGTTTAGTTTATCTGTGATAACCGGTCAAGGGAGCCGTTTGTGGTAACTTAGCTTTGTCTCACAAGAAAAAAGGACGATGTATTTCCTTTTCTTTTTTTTTGCAAAGGGGTGCTCTTCACTGAGCCGTTTGGTCTGCGTCCAACAGGCTTTGTGCTCTGCATCTGATACTTACTAAATGCAATTTTCATCAAATGGCTTGATGTTTTTGAACACAGAGTGACAGCCATTTGCACTAAAAGTAAAAAGCGAGAAAAATAGCCGTGTTGGTCCATTACAGGCATGTACTGTGAAAATTGTAGCAAATCATTAGTTCCACTCCCCATTTACCTTCCCACATTAGCTCGCTCTGTGCGTTAATTTTGCATCACCCACTGTCTCTGTGTTTAAGGCTTGTGGCATCATAAGAGCAGGGATATGCTTTGTTTTAAATCACGATTACTGTAGCAATTTGCTTCTTTGAGGGAATGAATGTTCCCAATCTTACCTAAAAACCACTCCCATTACTAAAGGATTCTATTTGATGAATCATACTGGAAAACATAAAAACATGCCATAGGCACAGCCCAGACTATGTTTTTCCAAAACTTTCCTCCATGTTTGTATTGGTTCCAAACAAAAGAGCTATCTCTACGGTGGCAAAGATATATTATAGAGATGAGGGTAACTTTCTTCAAAATTTGAACGTTAAATTTCTACTGCTGCCCTCAAAAGTGCCTGAATCTTTTAAAATTTAGCCATACATTGCCTGTACTGACAATGTTCTTTAATGTCCATCTCTCATTTTTCAATACCTATTAAATCCAATCCAGGATGGCTAGCTGGGGGTTGAGCCTTTCCTATTTTTTTGTACCTTTTTGTATAAATTGTTAAATAAAAAAATTTGTAGAAACAGTATTCCTACACATTCTCATTTAAATTCTCCGGTAGCATAAAAAAGGTGGAAATCATGTCTAAATAGGGTAAGAGGAGGTGCTCCTGACTGTTTCAGACTTTGATATTAGACTGGGATGGCTAATTGCATGATTTATGAGGCAGAGATGTCTTTGTTAAAGGTGTTTGATCAATTAATGTCAGTGTTTATGCATCTAGCAGGTGCTTTTATCCAAAGCGACTTACAATGCAGGTACAACATTAGACTTAACATCAAAGCTAACATTTGAACAATTTAAAGTTCCTTTCAGAACTGGTACACTGCCCAACAGTTGCTTATTTTATGTTTAGGCGTTCACCACACTGAATAACCCATATATTGACATTGACAATCAATGGAAACTAATTCTGAACAACACATGAGGTTCTGCTCAGGGCCGGTCTTTTAAAGAGACAACCTCTATATACATGCTCAATATTTAACACATTGACAAAAGGGAAAAAATTCTTAAATCATTGCATGCCCTCTATTTATACAAAAAGGAAAACAGAAACAAAGAAATTAACAGAATGGAGCAGAGAAATCTAGATTACCTACATGAAATAAAAAATATAAATGGACTTATAAGTACTACCGGCCAACCCTTCTCTTCAGAAACGCAAATGAATCGTGTGCAGAAGAGACATGATTCAAAGCAGCAGCGTCACAGCGGACGCGTTTCATGTACGAAGGTCAGCCTCATTTGTACTCTGAACAGACAAAAGGGTCCTTCATGATGAGAAAGAGGAGTGGTGTGAAAAGGATAAGAGATGAGACTGTCCACATAAGGGAACAGGAGGGCCGAGTCCACCTTGTCTGCTCTTTTCACTAGAAGACATGTAAACATTTGAAGGACAGGAATCCATTTTATTGTGACACCTGCATAAGAAGCATTG
>JABUIW010000056.1:10567011-10606373 GCA_013363375.1 Menidia beryllina
GACTTTCTATTACTTTCTGCATTTTGGTCAACTTATCAACAAAGTACTGGAACATACTTTGAATTTGTTTAGAAAATGAAGAGGAAAGTATTTCCATATAAATAATTATATAATTTATTAACACACACATTCCACACAATGATACCAATCAACCCTGCATTCATTTAGTTTCTAAGTAAAAGTATCTACCAAAAATATTAGTTCAAGTAGTGTCTGTATACTGAAAGCATGGACTGCACCCCAACTGAAAACCGATGTCATAGAATATCAAATTACATGTTTAGATACATCAGTAAAGAATGCACATTCCTACTGATTAACGTCAAATAAAAGCTAATGGACCACTATATGGTCTCCACTACATATACATTCGCTGCTTCATTTGGCCTGTATCTGGTTATATTCACAGTGGTAACCTGAGACCGGTGAGGCAACTAAAAGTCATTGCAAACCTTTCTCTTGATCATAATGAGAAAGCCCTTTATCGCAAATGACCCCTCATACCAAGAGCCACCTTGGTGTTGCCTAATTATTGGAGCATGAAAATTACATCCGAGGCCTTTGTTTTCATTTGATTTAAATCCAACTGAGCAGCCGCGGGAGATTTAGATTGAATGTGGAGACTACCCTCCATCGCGTTCAAACCCACTCTAAAACAGTTCAACAAAAAAAGGATTCACTGCAATAGGGCATATGCATTCTAAATCATCTGTATAGCTCCAGTTTGAACAAGCATTTGAATTTTAACTCTCAAAACAAGCTTAAGGGTTCTATTTCCATCTTCTCTATATTTTCATGCTGCGGGTCAGGTGTTTTTTATTGTTGTTTTGGAGATGTATATTTATGCACAGACATGGTTTTAAAAGAAGTAAGTAGGCGACGTTCCCCTGCATCCAGAACATCGCGGACAGGCGCTGCCTTTCCCGGGCTCGCCAGATACTCTCCGACTGTTTGGACTGTTTTCCCCCCTGGCGTCCGGCAGAAGGTTCCGAAGCATCTTCTGCAGAACGACCAGACTACTAAATAGTTTCTTCCCCCTGGCCATCAGACTACTTAACGCCACATAACCCCCCCCCCCATACACACACACATATTTATTGATGTTTCGATGCTAAAAAATTTTTACTCTGGTAGCCAAGAAATTGACATTTCGTTGTTCAAATTCACCTCGTGTTTTTGACAATGACAATAAAGGAAGTCTAAGTCTGTCTAAGTCTATAAAGGCTCCTTCAGGAAGAAGTTTCCTAACTGCTGACTCACAGGTGGAATCCTTGTGATTTCATGCCATGAGAAACAACATGCATAAGCTGTGAAATATCACACTCACAGCACTGTATTCCCCTGTCGCCTACATGAGGCTTCCCTCACATGCCTCAAGTGTTCATGTCGGCTCTTTGCTGGAAGAAGGTGCGCGCATGCTCTATGTGCACTTTTCTGTCAATTACTTCCTTTAATTGTGTAGAATTTCTTGCAAGTTGAAGAGTTTTTCTGTGCAGTCTTTGTTTTTGTCAGTGTCCCTATATTTGAATTACCTTTATTTCAAGCAGAAGTGGTAACTGTGCATAAAGCACACCATTATGGGTGTCCAGCCAGCTTGCCTCATTTTCACAGGTTACGCTTGTGCTATTTTTTGCACAGCGCTGTCGCAGCTGACAATTGGCAGTGTGGTTCCATTTTTAACAGATCTGAGTCGAAACAGGTGTCCCTTTCGCACAAGCAGGTGTCAGTACATCTAGGACACATTAATAAATCTAATTATGTTGGTGTGCCCATATCTCAGAACGGTCTATTTTAAAGCCTGCATTTTAATTTCAGAAGGATGTTTTTAATCCGAAGTTGGCAATTGTTTTTCAGTGCTAACTCCTCGCCCTGATTTGCTGAGCAGCAGAAAATGTAAATAAAGTTGCCTCACAGCAACAAAGTTCTTGTGTCCTTTCTGTGAGGAGTTTGCACATTTTCCCCGTGTACCCTTGAGTTCCTGCTGGGTACTCCGGCTTCCTCTCACTGTCCAAAAACACGCATATTAGGTCAATTAAGGACTCTCAATTGCCCTTAGGTGTGAACATGTGTTTTCTGTTTGTCCCCTTAGTCTTTGTAAGGCCCCATGATGGACTGACCTTTCCCTTTGTACCTAGCCTCTTGCCCAATGACAGCTGTGATAAAAAAATATATGGTGAAGAAAATGAATGGATGGATAAGCTGGATAGGAGTACGGTGCTGCTGAAACAAAAGAATGTACTAAAAACTAGACTGGAGGACAGCAAACAGCAGTTAAACATCTAGGTATTTATCCAGACCAATATTGACTCTTTTTTTTCTTTTTGCTTCTAAATCACCGGTCAAGCGTGAAATCCACAAAGTATGTTGCGTTTGGATGAACAGCTGCAACTCCTGTTGGCTGGCAGTGAGAGCACACACCGTTCTGTGTCAGAGGTGGCTTGGCCCTGACTGGGTTTGTCCATCCAGCTCCTGTTTGTTGATCTTTCAGATTGCAGACACACTCCATACAGCACTCAATTCAGCACTCCACGAACACCTCAGGACTTCCAACTGCGCAGTTCTCATTGTTCATGAATGTGTAAACCATCTGAGTTGCATGCAGCTTTGGGAATTTGTGTGGTTATGGATGCATAAGAAAAAAAAGAAACATGAGAAACTGAGGGAAACAGATAGGGGAGGAGGTAAATCTGTTCGGAGAAGCCTCCAATGTGCTCAACTTATTTATCCATATTATATAATATTTCAACAGATTGCTTTAACCAAGGGAGTAATTACTGAATATGTGGCTAAGGGGTAGGGTATGTCACTTCTGTCTGATCTGGAAGAGGCCAGCAGTTCCAGGTGGGAGGTGGGATTTGGGAGAAAATAAATCTTGAGCAGGTCTAATGTAGTCTCATAAGGTGTTTGATGGGTAAGGCTACAAGCGAAGCTCTAACAACGTAATTTAAAGGTGATTCATTGTGTTGTGCATTACTTGCTGCTGACACTCTATGCAGGCCATTTAGAAGTATTTTGCCATTGTGTAGTAGATTAATCCTCTGAATTCTGTGGCTTGCCTCTTGGCCTGTAAACCATCCCGGATGAAAACAGTTTTTTTTTTACAGTCTTCTGATGTACTTTCTGGGCTAAAAAGAAGTACTTCTTTGTATGACAAAAAAAGGGAATAATTCATTCATGTATGTTCAGAAAGTATTTGAACCAAATATTAAACTTGGACGCAAAGGACTGGGCACAATTTCAAGAGTCAGAAAAAAACAGGCTCCTATTCTTCTTTTTCTATTTTCTTTAGCTTTTTGGGGAAAAATGACAGAAAGATGCAAGAACTTATTGTGCACAAAAGAATCTGAGAGTTTAATACATTGTCAAAAAAACGTGGAGGAGAATTTATGATGAAATTTGGGAGACTACTATGCAGAAGAAGGATGAGTATGCCTTTGTTTTTTGTTTAAGATAGTTTTACAAAATCTGTCAAGTAAATATAGTCTTTTATTATTATTTTAAAATTTACATCAATCTGCGATCAAAAGCCTGCTGAAATGACTATTAGTGAGATGACAGATCACTTGCCTGACAATTGTTTGGAGATGCTGGAAGTTTAAGAGATGTCATTACAGTGTTTATGGCTTTTTGTGAAGAAACAAACACTGAAGAGAAGATTTAAAATCCCTACCACCTGTTTCAGACACATCAGACAGGAGTATAAACAAAGGCTGGGTGCATGTTCCTTTTTCAGAGGCTTACAAGGATCCTCAGTGCAACAAAGCCGTCATTTTCTGCTTTTCCTGTTGTGACATGTCAAAGTTCTTGATATAAAAAAGGCCTATTTCAGACACTCTCCCATCTCCAGTCACCTAATTTCTCCAGTTGAGTTTGTGCTCTTGCCGACTGTTTGTTGCTTTTTGCCCCCCTGCTTCCCAAAAGTCACAAGTCACAGCATTACATTCTTCTAGAATCTGTTCCTAAGTTGTTTATACACTTTACAAGCTCCCCTTGTACTAAAGTCCCCTTTATCTTCTAGTGTCTAGCGTTCAGTACCTGCGCATAGCTCTTTCATTATGGTTTTATCAGATGTTTAATTTTTTTAGAGCAGTATCCAGGAGATATGATTGGACACTTTGACCGAGGAATGATGAGGAGCTTAAGCCCAAGACACTTCCATTGTTACATATAACCATTAATTTGGTAACTTCTAAACTCAAGCATGTGGAGGGACATGGCTTTGTCAGATACAGGATTGACTGTGTATTGGCACCTTCTGCAATCATCTCATGGCTAAATTATCAGAGTTCAATCTTTAGGGCAAACATTCAAAGTGTGTGCAATGACACACTTCTGAAGCATATATTTCAACACAAAGACACGATTTAAGATGCTTCCTTATAGGGAACTAAGATGAGAGAATTCAGAACTTGTCTAATTCGTACCTCTTTCTCATAAAACTGCATTGGAATTCCTATGCAAACAAGCAAATAACTTTGAGTTTTAATTTGGATTGGAAATGATCTGATCATGTTTGTGTTCAAATTTCTTAGAAATATGAAGAGAATACTGCAGTAAAAAGTATCTTATTTGTTGAAACAACATGTTATTGGGCTTTTTTCATGAATAAAATACCTTAAAATGTCGTAAACACTATTATAATAATTATTTAAACCATGTGCACAATAATGCGATTAAGCAAGTGCATCTTTTTCTCTCTAAGGTCGGTGATCTTTAAGGTATCAATCATAAGGTTAAAAAGCAATGTTAATGGTGGTTGATGCCCATGAGTGTACCTCAAACACTCCACCATGAGAAAAATTGTGCTTACCAGGTTATCATCAAAGTCGGCTGCCAAATATATACTTTAATCAGTTCTTTTACAACAAATCGCACACTTCTCTTATCCTACTTTATGAACAGTCTAATATTGACGCTAGAAACCAATACTATCCAAAACCCTTTCTGAATTTTGACAACTATGGCAGAGACTTTAGGCTATAAGTAACACCCACCTTTACATGCCCTGTGTCCCTAGTCCCGCAACCAAGCCTGTTGAGCATGATATGAACATCTAGTTTTAAAAATAAAACTGCCAGATAGTTTTCAAATAAAATCCTGGTATAGCAGGTCTTAATCCTATTCAGTAATTTCTCAATAGTCTCTTAGTTAAACCTTGTAACCTCAAAGCTGTGTCTCCACCAGGCCTCCAAAGAAGAGCGTCATTGATCTTTACATTTTCATCTCCTCACCTTCCGGATATAGGTGTACGGTCCGCTCTGTTATACATCAGAAAACTTATCTTTCCGATTATTGCAAGTATTATCTAACTCATATTAAAGCCTGCTGACTGGCACCTCTGTGTCCCTTTAATAACACTTCATCAAATGCAAAATGTCACCAGAAGGCTTTGAAGCTGAAAGCATGAGGGATCCGGATATAGGGGAGTCTATCCAAGAAATATTGGGACAAATTAGAGGGACTACAGACAAAGAAGAGCGAGTGCCTGTTTATTTAATTCAGTGCTTGTTTACCAACTAAATTGTACCTGCGGATTTCCTGTGTGTGATCCCTACTACCTGGCTGGACTTCTCACCTGAAACCCATTCAGGAAGTGAGAAGTGCCAAGCCTAGGAAAGATTTCTGAATCAATCAATTACACAGAACAGTTGCATGTACTTGTGAATGAGAAAGAGGGGGATACACTGAGCGGAAGCCTTTGTATGCAGCCGTTCTTGTGTGAAGACGTTATTGGGTAAAGGCATGCGTGTCTACCAAAGCGTGTCTACCATATGGGGCCACAGAACAGGGCCTACCTTTCTCTCTTTGCAATGCGTCAACACCCCATCACTGGCACCCGCAGGCGGTTCTACTTCCACAAACAAACGTAACCTCAAAAAATCTTTGCTCAGTAAATCACACTTCAACATCCAAAACCAGTCACTTCTCTGTAGGTCTATGGAGCTGCCAACCTACAGTGAAGAAAGTATACTTCATTTCTGCATATGCAAAAAATCACTGGATCACAATTTCACTGGACATCATTGTCTTTACAAAGACCTGGATCAAAGCAGAGTTTTGTTTTTTGTATACCTCAGTCCAGGTCAATTGGGCGACTTTTTAGAAGAGTTAGACACCCTGCTTTCCTCCATCACTGATGGCTGTCCCCTGCTTGTCCTTGGTGATATGAATATTCAATTTGACACTCAAGACGCGACGTCTTCTCTCATACCCACTCTTTTGATCTCAGTTGGGTGAGCAGTCCTCCAACACACATGGCCCGTGTGTATAAGCAGACACTGTGTAAGTAACTTACTCAATTTTCGTATCTTTGGGACTTCTAGTCTAGTAGATACTCCTCCACACCTTTCAGGCCATTACTATATTGAGCTACATGAATGCCTCCACCAGCAGCCCTCTGGACCCCATCCCACTGTCTCCTTCCAACGCAATCTGCGCAATCTTCTCTTCCATCTATTGCCCATTGACTACCACACCTGCAAGACCCAGGCAGTCACAAGTCAATGCACACTTACGTCGGAGCTGCCGAGAGAAGATAGCACAAAACCAAAGACCTATCAAATGTGTCACATTTCACCAAACATTTCTTTCATCTTTCTCCTCAAGTGTCACCACTGCAAAAAAGGAGTTCTACCAGGACAAAATCCACAATGCTGTTTTCAACCTTCGAGTCTCTGTTCAACCCTTCACATCCACATCCTACAACCAACCTCACGGCCAATTCATTTGCCAACTTCTTTGCTGGCAAAGTGGTGACGATCAGCGGCCTGTTTTCTGACCCATCTACACAGACCCCGGCTCAGCCTTCCTACTGGTCATTCTTCTGAGCGCTCCTAAACCTATGACCTCCTTCTCTTCATTTACCACTCTCACAGAGGATAAGGTATCAAAGCTTCTCACAGGCAGCCGCTGTAGATCCTGACCACTGGATCCTATTCCCACCACCCTCATGTAAGCCATAGCTCCATATGTTAGACATTTGCAAAAACCTCACCCCACTCAAGTGGAGAACTGCCGACTGGTCTCTCTTCTCTCTTTCCTGGCTAAAAGGATTGAACAAGCTGTCTCAAAGCAGGTCGCGAAAGTCCTCTCCCGAAAATAACCTCCTTGATTCTAACCAATCCGGCTTCAACAGTGGCCACTCCACGTAAACGGCGCTCCTGTCAGTAACAGAATCCTTGAAAGAAGCTAAAGTGATGGGCCAATCCTCATTTCTCATCCTGCTGGACCTATCAGCAGCATTTGATACTGTAAACCACGGCATCCTACTGAACAAGCTGGCAGACATAGGCTTCGAGAGCATTGCACACTCTTGGTTTGAAACCTACCTAACTGGATGATCCTTTAAGGTGTAATGGCAATGCCAAACATCGACGCGACATTACCTCAACACAGAGGTTCCCCAAAGCTCAGTTCTTGGTCCCCTCCTCTTTACGATATACACCACTTCTCAGGGCCCGATCAACCAGTCACGTGGTTACTACAATCCCTGCTATGCAGACAGCACCCAGCTCATCTGTCCTTTCCTTCAGACGACTACTCAGTAACAACATGAATCTTGGACTGTCTTTCAGACATATCTGCAAGGATGCCCACCTCCAAACTGAACTGCTCATCATCCCAGCCACGCAAACTATTCACCACACAATCAGCATCAGGTTAGACTCACTATCTGTGCCACCCACCAAGACTGTAAGAAACCTGGGCGTCATGATGGATGATTAGCTGACCTTTCACGATCATGTTGCCTCTGTTTCTAGATCGTGCTGCTTTTCTCTGGAAGATTAGGCCATATCTAACCCAACTTGTGACACAGCTCCCAGTACAGGCATTAGTCATCTCCCGCCTAGATTACTGCAATGTCCTCCTAACAGGCCTTCCAGCCTGTGCTGTGAGACCACTACAGACAATCCAAAATACTGCACCCTGTTTAGTTTTCAACCAGCCAAAGAAAGCACATGTCACACCCCTGTTCACTGAACTCCATTGACCTCCCTTAGCTTCTGGCATCAAATTCAAATCACTGATGCTGACCTACACAGTGTTTGATGGATTTACCTCAACACCCTCTGAAAGTCTTATGTCACCGACTCTGTTCCTTCAAGGAGCGCCAACTAAAATGGACAAGCTGGCAGGTCAATCTAGACTTTTCTCAGCTGCAGTTTCACACTGGTGGAATGACTTACAAGCACTATCAGAGCATCAGATTCTCTTCCCTTTTCCAATGAAATACTTGACCCAACTTTTTTGTGAGTATCTCTTATCTTTAAAGCTCTAAATGCACTCAATGTATGATGCTTTTGTAATCTATGTCGCAGTTGAATGTTAAATCGTTAATGTTAAATCCTCTTCTGGCATATTTAACTCAAGGTAAGGTAAGTGTGTAAGTGGTGTTGTGGCTAAACCCTCTTTTTGTAAGTCACTTCGGATAAAAGTGTGTGCTAAATGCATATATGAAAAAGTAACTAGTTTTTTATAGTCTGATGTCTTTATTTGGACCTTCAACAAACAAAAAAAAAAACTGAAATAATTTTTTAATATGAATCATTTATGAGTGATAAGTACAAAATTCTTGTTATGTAGTCTACTGACAGCTGTTATCTGATACAGGGGTTGGACAATGAAACTGAAACACCTCTCATTTTAGTGTGGGAGGTTTCATGGCTAAATTGGGCCAGACTGGTGGCCAATTTTCATTAATTTCACATTGAACCAATAAGAGTAGACTGTGAAGGTCCAGTTAGCAAGGTAAGAGCACATTTTTGCTCAAAATATTGCAACGCACACAACATTATGGGTGACATACAAGAGTTCAAAAGAGGACAAATTGTTGGTGCACGTCTTGCTGGCGCATCTGTGACCAAGACAGCAAGTCTTTGTGATGTATCAAGAGCCACGGTATCCAGGGTAATGTCAGCATACCACCAAGAAGGACGAACCTCATCCAACAGGATTAACTGTGGACGCAAGAGGAAGCTGTCTGAAAGGGATGTTCGGGTGCTAACGTGGATTTTATCCAAAAAACATAAAAACCACGGTTGCCCAAATCACGGCAGAATTAAATGTGCACCTCAACTCTCCTGTTTCCACCAAAACTGTCCGTTGTGAGCTCCACAGGGTCAATAATCATGGCCGGGCTGCTATAGCCAAACCTTTGGTCACTCGTGCCAATGCCAAACGTCGGCTTCAATGGTGCAAGGAGCGCAAATCTCGGGATGTGGACAAATGGAAACATGTATTGTTCTCTGATGAGTCCGCCTTTACTGTTTTCCCCACATCCGGGAGAGTTACGGTGTGGAGAAGCCCCAAAGAAGCGTACCACCCAGACTGTTGCATGCCCAGAGTGAAGCATGGGGGTTGATCAGTGATGGTTTGGGCTGCCATATCATGGCATTCCCTTGGCCCCATACTTGTGCTAGATGGGCACGTCACTGCCAAGGACTACCGAACCATTCTGGAGGACCATGTGCATCCAATGGTTCAAACACTGTATCCTGAAGGAGGTGCCGTGTATCAGGATGACAATGCACCAATACACACAGCAAGACTGGTGAAAGATTGGTTTGATGAACATGAAGGTGATGTTGAACATCATGGCCTGCACAGTCACCAGATCTAAATATTATTGAGCCACTTTGGGTTGTTTTGGAGGAGCGAGGCAGGAAACATTTTCCTCCACCAGCATCATGTCGTGACATGGCCACTATCCTGCAAGAAGAATCGCTTAAAATCCCTCTGACCACTGTGCAGGACTTGTATATGTCATTCCCAAGACGAATTGACGCTGTATTGGCCACAAAAGGAGGCCCTACACCATGCTAATACGTTATTGTGGTCTAAAACCAGGTGTTTCAGTTTCATTGTCCAACCCCTGTATATACAACAGGTACAACAGGATTTTCAGCAAAGTTTTACCATTAAATTATGAAAAACAAATCCAAGAAACTGTGTGTATCAAATATGATACATATGGTATTATAGAATTAATCTATTCTGCATTTCAAGTCCAGCATAAAGTCAGGCAAAAGCTTTATTTAAAATCACAGTTTTTGCTGAACATAACTTTAGTTATCAGAGCATATGCATAATACTTACAGTAAACACCACTAAAGGCTACAAGAACAGGCTTAATTGCCTTTTATTTTATTCACTCCTAGTCTAGTTTTGGTTAAAAAAACTTCTTGCTTTCTCCCAATCCTCTCCAACGCATAATGATATTCAGTGATATTTTTGTGATATTGACAAAAACAGTCACGACAGACCAAAACAGATACATTTGAAAATCTTTCACTACATTGTAGATAGTTGCGCATGTGGTGCATACATGCATGTGACATCCTCCCAATCATGTCCCAAGAGAAGTGTATTGACGCTGTATTTAGAGAGCTTTTAACTCAATATACACCTAAAACCCCATGGCAACCGAGCCTTTTTGTTCCTCTCTACATCACCATGGAAACGGGGATGTTCATAAAATTTCACCCCATGTTTGTAGATATTAAGAATGAATGAGGAAATAATCAAGTCAAAAAATAATTTGAACTCATATTTGCTGGGATCCATGTTGGAGCATCTTGAAAACCCCTTAAAGACACTGGCTGCTTATTGCAGGAATGCCTGTGGGCCTGCACAGACAGCAAAAACATGGACACAGAGAGGGGCACAAAAACATCTTATACTCTTTTTGAGGACTTTTCTTGGATCCCAGTTTCACTGTACCACAGCATGACAGGCATACACACCACTGAATGGTTAACTGCAGGAACATAATGATCAAGCAGCTGAAAAGCCGAGAGAGATTCCCCCCTGGGGAAAATCAATTTCCATACATCTGAAATATTTGTGTGGTTTCAGGTCTGTGTTCGGCACACTGTGCAGATGCATTTTTGTCTCCCCCAGTCTGGCTTCCAGTCATCACATCTGGTAACTGCAAGTGGGCAAACTTCCTGTGAACTGAATCGCCAAAATAATCCTTATTTTTCATCCGGACATAGAAAGACACCCATAAAAATATACAGCTCACACACTGCAGGCAAGCGAACGATATATGCTTCGACCACTCTGGAAGTAGGAATGGCCCCATATCATCTATGTCAGCTCTCTGTGACTCATTACAGGGAAACTGTTGCACTACTACTGCAGCTGGGGACCATGTGAAGCCATGTTTATGTAAAGAGGATGGAGACAGATTGAATATGTAAAGCTGGCAGCAAGTGGAATCCCATCACTCTGTTTGCTTAGGACCAGCTGAGAGTCTGAGGTGAGTTTTCTGTCAGTCTCTGAGTGATGTTTAGCTGCAGTGGAGTTATACTCAGGTAAAAAGCAGGTGATGCTTACTGACGGCTGAATGTATTTCCATGGATATGAAACGTATGATCAGATTACTTTTTTCTTTTTTTTCAGATTTGAAATGAGCAAATTGTTTACCCAGAAGGTGTTGATTCTTCCTTATGGTTTAGCATGAGAAACGTAAACAGGTTATCATTTACTTATTTCTGTAAATAGTCTATCCATTAGTTTACTACTGTGTCTTTATTACATTAAAAATAGAGATATAGTATTTCAGGTCAGGAATGTAGTTCATTATTTAAATGAGATCAACTTAAAAATGATCTGAAAGAGAACCATCTTACTTTGAGGATAGAATTAAACAGGGAAATACCATGTAAAAAAGACACCGATATCAGACTTATTAGCAGTTTAAGTTTCAGAATTTGGCTGGAATAATAACTTTCATCCTTAAATAGCTGACGAAATCAGCAGAAGTCTTGCATCATTTGCCTCCTCCTTTGTCTCCTTGTCCATATGTAATTTTCTCGGATAAACACCACCTAAGTTTGTCGCAGCTAGCAATATACAGACGGGAAAACATAAAGTTTATATGCACATTTGCATCTCACTCATTTACAGAACGACATAATCCTAGAATATGGCCTCTTTGAAGTAAATGCTGGATAACCCCCAAAGGACAATGCACATATATAACTTTCTATAGCTGTGGTTGCAAGAGTCTTTCCCTTGTAAGAGTGCTTTCTTTCTTCAAAACCCTATTTTTAGAGTAAAGAATCATGACAATCCCTGCGCCATTCACTAAGGCCCAGCCTCTGAAGTGTAGTCAACAGCAGCATGCGGCGATTAATTAGAGATTTGTCTCTATGAGGGGAGGTTTGGGAGGCAGAGGGATAAAGCGGGCAAATCTGCTGGCCTAATTAAGGGAATTTAATTTTTCACAGACTCACATTGACTCAGACCTCGATTAGGCATATTTGAGAAAAAGTAGGAGAAGTGGGAGGGAGGTGAGACAGAAGCCTATCCATCTTACACGCAGTACTAGACAGCCGAAGAGAGATTGTGGAAAGGGAAGTATTAGACTTTGGGGAATCTTATAAACGGCCAAACAATGGAGCTCATCAAATGTGCTCATGCACTGTCAGTGAGGATGGTCTTGTATCTGTCTGAAGTTTTAGGGATAACAAAAGTGTTTTATGGATTTAGTAGATCCTTTAAGCTACATAAAGACTGATTGTCTTTTTTTAATTTCAAATAGGTTCATAGAAAGTTTAGAGACTGATGACACTTTAGAGGGACTTGAATTTTGAAGTTTTTCTCCATTGGTTTGGCTCATTTATTGAAACAGAAAATATATTCTCTAAACAACATGGACAAACCTCCAAACCACTTGGCAATTGTTCACAACAGAATAGTATTCATCATTGATTTCATCACATTGCAAATGTCTAAGTACATCTTTGAAAATTATTAAGTTAGTTTTCAACACATTTAGCCTAAATTTAGCATAATTTCCAAGTGAATATATCTTGTTGATCTTAAATGATTGTTGATTCTATTACAGGAGATCATTCACGCCGTGATGTGGACGAGAATCTGTGGCCAGACAGACAGCGGCCAGTGAAAATATTAGTTTTGTATCGCCAGCTTTTTTTGCAACACTGGAGGCTATATATAATATTTCTTATTCTTTGTTTATGTGTTTATATTACAGTATATTGTGCTGTATACATTTTCTTTTACATAACTCTGATGTATGGAGTTTACTTTGTATGTGTGAATAAAAATTATTACAATTTCCAAGGCAGTATGAGTGCAATGTGTGATGTCAAACGGTGGATGTCAAACTCTTACCATAAGATCCTTTTTTTTTTCTTTTCCAGTTTTATACACCATTGTATTCTGTTAGCAAGACAAACAAATAGTATAGTAACTATTGTGAAAGAAGGACTGGGTTCAGACTGAGATGTGGACATGAGGGATATTTCAATGGTCTCCTTTGATAGTGACAAAACATCTAAACATTTTGACTTGCAGTGCTCACACAATGCAAAAGGGGCGATGCATTTTGACACATGAATGAACTGTTTCTGGGAGAATTTGAGCATTTGCAAGTGAACCATGGAGTTGTGCTGAGCCATCCAGGTTATTTTAAAAGGATCTTTGGCCTTTTGGTGGCACATTTTCCAAGCTGCAGCATTGAACTGGCTATATCAGATTTTGGATTCAGTCGAGTGGCTTGGGGCTTCTACAGTCCTAAGATGTCCAATATTAAAAATGTAGCTTCAAAGCAACAAAGGCGCATTATAAAATGAAGCAGAGATTAAACATGTTGAATAATCTAAAGGCACACATTTGAAATGAAGAGGTTTAAGGAGTAAAGTATTCCTTGCTCTTTGACAGCTCCATTTTGACCCAAATTTGAATTTTTTTATACAGCTCACTGCGTGATTACAAATATCAGACTCTTTGTCTGCTGATTGCAACTCATTTGTTCATTTGTCTTCAGGTCCTTCCGTTCATATACTGCCTGGATTCTTTTGTTTGCCCTTGTTCCAGTGTCTTTTCTTTTGTTTGATGGGGTGTGATTGGATTTAAACAATTGTTGGATCTCCTTCTCATACACTCATACATTTTTTGCTTTTGCTCACAGGTCTTTTGAATAGAGGGCTCTCTGTCCACAGATTTAAACTGCTGGCTGCCGTCGCCATTCTCCTGTCTCTTGGTTAAGACCTTAAAGGCAATTTAAAGTGTTTGTTCTAGTTTGAGCCGATACCGTATAGTTTTTTTTGTGTATTATTCCTTTGAAATCTAATGTTCTGAGGCCCTTTATTTGCTGCTGGTTTCCACCTCCCACTGCTGGAAGCAAAGGTGACTCTAGCACGCATACAAAGTGTTGTAACTGATGCTTTTGTTTTTTTTGGGATGCTGTTTCAGAAATCTAAAGTGATTCAGCTGAAAAACAAACAAACAAACAAAAAAATGATATAATCTCTTCAGTTATTTGCAGGAAACCATCTTAAATGAAAAAATATCACTACGATTCAGGTCAGCTTTTGACAGAATTGATGTCAGGCTGGTCAGCCATCTGCATGACTGAAGAGCTACTGCTCCTACATTGAGTCATTTAACAAAGGCTTTTCTGGATAAACAACTTAAGTTTAGTTTTACAGATTTGTTTAATTGTAATGCAAACGCCAGGTTCTTTGTTTGGTATATGAGCATTAATATTCAGATAGATCAGATTGCCTGAAGTTGTCTATGTTTGAACTTACTTAGATGGTCTGGTCTGTCTTGAACTCCTGTAGGTTTTTTCAGCAAAGAAAATCCAGTCCCAATAACAATATCTGAGTACTAAAGTGAAATATTTTCTAGGGAAAAAGAGGACAGCAAAACATCCAGAGAAAATCATTTAGACAGTCTCTGATTAGAACAGTTCAAGTGTTTTGTTTATTGAGCTAGATACTTCAGTGGATAGAGGAGAAAAAAAGACTTGAAGCAGATGCTGAAGTGTCAGGTGGACGTAAGAGCCAGGCCCATTTTTTCCCCTCTTTTAAGGAGAAATTCGTGGTTTATCTGCTCTTAAATGTCAGTGGGGAATGAAGCTGCACAACTCTGAGATTCATCTGAGCTCGTGGTGCAGCAGCTGGGCTTAACTATTTGCTTTTACTGGAGTAAACAGCTTATACTACAGCATCTAAAGACTGTAATTATTGCAGGACCGCAAGCAGACCTGACCCTTCTTCACTTTCTTTTTCCATCTGTGAAGATGAGTCATAGTGAGTGTGTAAGGAAGCATTAACATCATGCAATCTGTCAAATACATCGCACTATTAGCACCACGAGGACTGTGAAGAACAACCTCATAGTCGTGGGTAGTTTTTAAAAACTAGTGGCCTTTAGCGGCCGAAAAGTAACCAATCATCGCTTGAGCCGTGTTTCTTTGTCACATACACATGACCATATCCACTTTCAGACACACACGCACACATACAGTACGCAGAGTCGAATGTCTTCTCTGCCTAATAGCTCTTTCATTAGTGCCAATCCAAAGACAAATGGATTCAATAAGCAGTCCAAATCTATCTGTCTGTTTGGATTTAGGAACACCCATACACTCCTCACTCCCGCCTGGTGTTTATGTACACTGAAATAGCTGGAAGAAAATGGATGTGAAAATTGATAGAACAGTCAGGAGATTGACTACATAAGGTTTAATGACCTAAAAAAAGGGCAAAAGGCGACAGGCTAATGGGGCTGGGCTATATGTCAAGAGACTGTTAACAGGAGTATTGATAGAACCATTATGGAAAGTTAAGAGAAGGACAGCTTGATTTTGTATTTTCTTGTAACTAAAGCAAGATTGTGAAGCTAGATTGATCATTCCGAGTAGAATGGCAGAAGACTTTATTTTGCTTCCTGCTCAGAATGACAATATATTTTTGTGTAGAGCCTTTCAATTAAACTAATTATATCAAAGGCCAAAAAGAGAGGATCTCTCTATCTTCAATAAAGAAAATGGTAAAGGCCAATAAAATGTAAAAACAGAAAATAATTTCCTATATAATTCAAATTTAAACAGGTAATTTGGAATTTAATGGTGTATGAGAGATTTATACAAGTTCATGAAGTACGCCTTCTTAATTTCAATATGCTCTAAGTATACCCACTTCTGAATCCTATCTAATGTGCTTCACATACACGATTGTACTCATAGTCATTCCCCTTTCTTTTTAGATTCAATTGATAAAGACAGGAACCTGTTGTCTTCACTGGCAGAAAAGTGGTTTGTGATGGCTATACTGCTTGCCCCTCCTCCCATTAAACACACACACACACACCCCTCCATATGATCATTAATCAGTATTGTCTCCCCCTGGTCTGCTGATACTGATTGCACTTGTTGAACACTTATTTTGGGGCTATGTTAATAGTTTGAAGATAAACGACCCAAGAAATCATATCGTGTCCCACTTGAGCAACAGAAACTCAGATCAAAGCAAACACAGAGCCAGATCATAAAGTTAAACCTATTATGGAGTCACGCTTCAGTGGCCGGGAGGAGCAAACAAATATTACAAATTCTGAAACTCTTACAAATTCTGAAACACTTTTTCCAAATTTTAGCTAATTTTGATTTTGGAAGACAAATTTACATTTCGGAAAATATAACAACAAGATGTGAAATGCTTTTACATTTCACCAAACAAACCCGCAAAGGAATGTACCAAGTCTGAGGCTAACCTGGAAGTGGACAAAAAAGCGCACATTGTGACCCAAGTTGGACAGTAATTGGTTGCCGTTTTATGGCACACAAATTAGTGGATTAAGACAATTTTTTTTGTGCGGTCGGACATCAGAATGTAAATTAAACTTAATTCCCATCCATCTGAAGTCTTGGGCGCTTTTGTTATGTCGTTTCCGTGTCAAACTCAGAGTTGGTACTTCCTGCTTCACACTATGCTCTTTTATAGTTATTTGATATTATATGGGCATTTGATGATGATGATGATGATGATGATGTGGCCTCTTCAAAATGACAAAAAAATATGAGTATGACTGCACATGTGCATAATTCGTGCAGAGATTTGTGTCTGTTTATCATCTGACCCCTGTTAGGGGAGATAGAGAGCAAAGAATTTCCCTAATTCTTTTTTGTTTCTTTATTAAGTTTAGAAGGGAAATGTGTGGGAAACCTGAAAGCTTGTGATTTTACATCTCATCCAGGAGCTACAGAGGGTAAAGTTGCCAGTTTACTCCTCCGCTGTTGTTGGGCCCAGGTTGTAAGGAATTTGAACAGACTTGATAATGGCTATCAGAAATGAGCATCGGGGGTGTTTGTTAATTATATTCTCAAGCCACATGCATGTGCTGTTGCGTATTGGTGACTTTCACCCCATCACCGCGCTTTCCATATTTCCAATCAAGTTTCTAATTCCAATTTCCTGGTGTTCCCCTCTCTTTGAGCAGGGGTCAAGTCTTCTTCATTAATTTGATTGCCTCCCTCAGTGAGAGGGACTCCAGCTGGCATGACACCAAGATCAGGCCTTGACCGGTGGAAAATAGATTAATATTTTGGTGGGCAGGGACATGTTTGTGTACTCATGCCCGCAATTTTGTGAATCAGATCCTTTAAAAGCAGCGAAGGAACAGAGGAATCTGCCTACAGTCCAAACATTTTGGATGCATTTTCACCATGACAAGACTGATTTTTTTCTGTGGATGTACAGATTTTTTTTCCTGTTCATGGTGATGTGGGTTGAAGGTGGGTGGAAGGATGGGGGGGGGATGATTGGAGTGTGTTTGTGTGGGTGGGTGGTTCGGTCGATGGTGGGAGCTTGCTAAATAACAATGGTCTCTGTCTGTAAGCCTGGGCTACTATATATCTCTCTTCCGTGTGTGTGCGTATGTTTTGTGTGAACATCTCTTTCTCACTGCTTATGATGTGACAAGGCATGAACAAAAGGATATGGTTAGAATTAGTGAAGGATTAGACATCTATTTCAACGTCTTTTGTCAAGTCAAATGTCTTATATGCCTGAGAAAAAGAAGTGGGCCAAGCCACTGTTATGCATACCGAGTGATACTGTAAAGAGCTGAAAATGCCAATAAATGCTATGAGATGTTCCAAAGAAAACTCCTTGCATTACAGATAAATCAAATTAACATATTCATGACCAGTTGACAGCATGTAAAAATAAAGTGCTTGCATTATTCTTTTCTAATGCAGCCCTCTGCCTGCAAGTTAAAAGCTCTCTGAGCACATTTTTGCATCCATCAAAACTCTTTGCCCCTTTGGAGGGCCTTGTTTCCATAGCAACGGGGGCTGGGTGTGTGTGTGTGTTTGTGTGTGTGTGTCCAGCTCGACTTGTTGCATCTGCGATACTCACAGGCACTGAACTGTGTTTCTCGCCTCAGAGGACAACAGCATGGGTGCTTAAAAGGTGCAGTTTGTTTGTGGTATCAGAATAACCATCCAAAAAATAATCCCACAAGTTTTGATTGAATTGTAGGTTTATATAGGTATAAGGTTTTATGTAGGTTTCATCCCTGCCTGTAAGTGAACTCCTCATTTCCTCACAGTGACACATAAAATTTAGAAACTCTGTTTGGTTGGTTAGTGAATGCTTTTTGTTTTTCCCTTGACTTCACCTTGAGATTTTCATTTTTCACTGATCATGCAGCAGTTGTTTTGTTCCGTCGAGCATTGTGTTTACCAGTCACACTCAGTAATTTGGAGGCGTAACAACATCTCTCTTATTCTGTCTATTACAACAGTTTACTGAGCACCGCATTTCTTGCATCTATCCCCTCCCTCTCTGTGTTTTCTCTCTTTGTGAAATCTCGACGTCCGTCTATCTTTTGGTGAATGTTTACCGTGTTGTCATAATCCCCCTGGAAACCTTTTCCTTTTCCTTTTCCTCTCCTCAAAACTTCTCACCACCCTTTTCTTCCCTGCCTGTACCTTATAGCATCCATCTTAACTCTCCACCCACACTCACTTCGGCTTCCCAGACAGTCATTTGTCACCTGTATCTCCCGTTGATGATAACATCTGTCTGTTGATGAATCTGTCGTCTGCCGTGGATCAAAGAGCAGAGAATACAGGTTGCAATCGTTTCCATCCTTCCTCCTGTCATGCCAGCCCTCCCACTGTCTACTCCTTCTTCTTTTTTCTCCTCTGCTGCCCTTGATTGCTAACTCTAAAGTATGACAAGGATGGCCAAAAGCAGAATGCTGATGATGTAAGTAGATGCTTTTTGCCGTACAATTGCACAAAGCACACACTGGTAATGCAATTTATGGTTTTATCAGGATTAGATGAAATGTTTTATGAACTACATCAATGAACTGCAAATGTCAAATGTGTAACTAGATTAGATAATATCCTTAATGTAATGAATAATGTATTTTTAAAAGATAAAAAGTGTATGAAAGCTCTCTGTATGAGTGCCTCTCCAGAAGTTTGTCCACGGTGTCGGTGAACCGTTACTTTACAGACCATAAAGAATGTATCACATATAACTTTGCCCGGTTAGTAGAATATAACATATTTTAAAATCAGATTGACCAGACTGCATTTGATTCTCCATAAACCCAAAGATAAGCCATGTCCCTTATAAACATACATCACAGACTTCAAACTAGGGCTGAGGTTTCGACAAGCGGCCTAATTAAGAAACGCCAGCATAAAAACACAGTGCCTGACAGTGAGTAAAATCTACAACTAAAAAAGGGGGAAAAAACAAACTTAAAAATCAGAACATGCTTTCTGTCTGTCTCCAGTGTCCAACACATCTGGCCTGTTTTGGTCTGGTCTTCATTTTCCATCACACTTTTACAATTTTCTGGCAGATGTGATGGCGATTCTACACAATGAATCGGCTGAAAAAAGATGTTGATGGACAGAGTGCGCACTCCAAATAGATCAGAAACAGATGCTATCAGGCAGCCCAGATGTGCCTGACAGCTGATTGTTGACTCAGTAATGTAGGTCCCTAAATGGGGAATGACATTGTTTCAGCCCCCAGGCCTGTGTTGCACGGATTTCATCATCCTCAACAGTCTACATGGGTCCACGTGCAGCCCAAATATTTGTGGGCATGCAGACTGAGCATACCGTCTGCTCTGGATTAATCACAAATCAGAAACACCAAACAAAAAAATAAAACAAGCAAAAAGTCTAATCGCAAGAAAAGGTTTTTAGGAGAATCATCATTTTCTAGAACCAGGTATTAGAGTAATTGTATGCACATGCGAGGGAGATTTCATCATATCTGACAGATAGACAGATAAATGGATAGATAGATAGATCGATAGATAGATAGATAGATAGATAGATAGATAGATAGATAGATAGATAGATAGATAGATAGATAGATAGATAGATAGATAGATAGATAGATAGATAGATAGATAGATAGATAGATAGATAGATAGATAGATAGATAGATAGATAGATAGATAGATAGATAGATAGATAGATAGATAGATAGATAGATAGATAGATAGACAGATTCCATCGTACTGTTTACAAAGTTCAGAACGTGAATGAGGCTTGAAAGACAATTCCATGCATTTTCAGTATGAACCTGAAAATATAAAATAAATCTTGTTCTCTCCAGCAATAACTTTGAAATAAACAAACCTTTAAAAGAACACCACTATAAGCACCCCTTACTCAACATTTACAATGGCATAGTCAACTTACATTGGAATGTTTACCCAGTTTAATGATCTGGTACAATTTTTTCCTAAAGCCATCTCAGTGAGGGTTAAAGGATATTCTACTGGTGGATAAAAACAATATCAACAAATACATTGACAGGTGCTCGCAGTGAATCTGTGTTCCATTTAAGTTCCTCTTGGGGAAAAAAAATGAGATGTTGGACTTTTCTTTTTGCATCCTTTTTGAAAAGTCTGTTGCATGAATAATTGTGATACATTAACTGGGTATGGTGTTTCCAGTTAGCCAAGTACAATGGAGTGTAGCTTTTTGAAATAAGTCCAGTATTTGCCCCATACTTGCCAAGCAAGAAAGAAACAAGCAGGCCAGTGTCACAATTAGGCTAATGACAGTTGAGACTGAGCTCAGCATTTGGCATGGAATCTGATTGTTGTGGAAGTGTAAAGGAGGAGGAAGACAACCACGGTGGGTATTTCAAGGTGGGGTGTCTGTGAAGATCCCAGCTCAGTCAGGTGTGCCAAACAGAGCAGAACAGTTGGCCGAGCATGGCAAAGTCTGGTGCAGCAGGGTTTGGCTCGTGGCAGATGTGACCAGGTGCCACTTCCAGCAGCTACTGTGTAAAAACACAAAAGAGAAAGAATAGAGAGGGATTTGAGCGTGTTATGGTTGGGGAGGGACAAAAGAGGAATAAGAAACAGAAGGAAGACACGTGGAAAGAATCAGATGCAAGGTTAGTGGTGAATTCTGAAAGGATGATTCAGTGGTGGCAGGAGAAAATCTGTTGATCCTCTCTATTTGTGAATAGAGAGAGGAAAATCCCCATTTAAAACAAAGGAAAATCTACATTCAGGAATAATAACTCGGGTGTAAAGGGGTCTCATGAATATAAGTATTAACTGAATACAAACAGAATACGTATGTGATTCTCCAAAAGTTATTGATGCAAAAAGACTGATTAATTTAGCTTGGGTTATTTAACAATAATCTGAATTTGAATGAATCTTATATCATTGCTGTTTAGGGAGTTCCTGCAACCCCTTGGACTAATCATAAGATTGCCATAACTTTTCAAACAGCGTCCTCATGTGAAAGTCTCAAATCATAAATCAATCATAATCTCACATATATTCATCAATAATACCATGTAGATTTACATTTCTAAAGAACAGCATCACTGAGGAGCTATAGGGCCAGGGCCATATGCAAGTCTTACACATGTGCTGCGGCTTTGAACTGCTCCATAAGCAAAGCACAGTCTAAGAACATAAATATCCAACAGTCAGAGTTACGATGACTAAAACATGCACAGCAAGCATCTCTCCTCTTCAACTTTTTCCCATTTCAGTGTTGTTAAAAACTATCTAAAAAGTCCAGTTGCATCTGAAGCATGCAAATGTTGCCCAATCCCAAAAATACCACCAGAGTTAAAGAGTTGTTCAAGTGAAGGTCAATTTCAAAGAAAAAAAAGAAAGATCACATCTTGTTGATGTAAAGTTGCACATGCCTTTCCAGAAGTTTTCCTTTTCCACATGTGAACACTCACCTGAATTTCTTTCGGAGATGCAGGAAGACAAACCAAGTGATCCGCAAGACTTTCTAAAGGAATTTCAAATTTAAACTATCCCTTCCCATCTGTGGGGCTTTTCTGAACAAATTTTGAATGCTTTGTTTTAAAGTCAGTAAGAGAAAGCTTTTGCTTCTTTAAGGAAGCGAACCATCTTCATCAGTTTTATAAAAAGCTCAGAAGAAATGCAGGTTTGCAGTACACCACATAAGTGCTATGAAGGGACTGAGGTTACTAGAAAAACAACTGCAAAGACAGCTTCTGTTTTGTGCATAAATAAGCACTTTACAGATCAGATGAAGAACTTTAAAGATGACCACCCATCCATTTTCTATTCTGCTTATTCCAATTCGGGTCATGGGGGGGCTAGAGCCTATGCTAACTGACAACGGGCAAGAGGCGTGGTACACTCTGGACAGGTTGTTAGTCAATCCCAGGGCCACACAGAGATAAACAACCACAGACATTAATTTCTGGGGAAATTTGGACTTTCCAATTAACCTAACATGCAGGTTTCTGTAAAGTATGAGGAAGCCGGAGTACCAAGAGAGTACCCAGACAGACACAGAGAACATGTAAACTTGAACTTGAAACAACGTTACAAACCACCACATCACCGTGCCATCACCATCCTGCCACTGAGTCTTCACCAAGCAACCCATTAACATGATCATTTTTGTCTATGTTTTTTTTTTTTACATTATTATTAGTAGTAGTAGTAGTAGGCACTGACCCCAGGGGCTCAGAAACCTTCTCTGACTAACTGCTGGCTCTATTTTCTGTCCATTTGTCACCTCTTGGTCAATGAAAATGTCTTATTCTTGATCCTCTGGCTAATAAAGCACATAAAGATTCACTTCATTACACCAAATCATAATGCAATATTATCCAGATACTCGTAGTATTTACTTTGTTTATAAACAATGTATTTGACCAAGAAAATTTGTAAAGAAAGACATTCTGTTAGAGACAGTGTCAAGCTGACACAATGAAATCATTATCTTGATGGACTCAACAAGTGGCTGCAAGGGTAGGGTGTCCTTCATTCCTCCCTTTGTAGGTTATCTGATTCAAATTATGTTATGAGGCGGAAACATGGTTAATAAAATCGAATTAGCTTTGCTCTACAGACTTGATGCATAGAAGAGATCCTCTGTTGCTCTCATGCCATTAATTCCCTCACATTACTTTGCTTTGACATGTCTGTCCAAATGTCAGCTGCAAAAGAACAAAACTAGTGGTCGTCACCAAATATTGAATTCCACCTTTGGATTTAAGCCATAACACTTTATTTTTTGTGTACCATTCCAAAACAGATAAAATCAGACCTAATGATTTTCATATGAGACTCAAAACAATTCAAATTATTACTGAGGCTTGAATGACCACAGTGTTGCGAATCAACATTTGCAGGCTGGCTGTGTGAGATTCATTAGAAAGCATAACTAATTTTCTAGTGGCATGCGAATGACAGCTATTTGCAGTGGTGTGGGCTGTTTGTCCACTTAGTGTTCATGCAGCTCGAAGGCAGCTGTTCAAATGAACTGTGATTGGTAAAGACTTAATATAAACACTGCAACTGTGAAGTTAAATACAAGCTAAAGAACCCTGTCGGGTGTCCTGTTTGAAGCAAGACAACTGTTCACAAACAGGTGAAAATATAACAGGGGAAACCTTGCTACCGAACCCAAGTTACTGCTATCTAAGACACTGAAGACAGGAATGTTATTTAGAGAAAAACATTAAATATTTGTGAAATACATTAGCAAATTGGGAAAAAAACAAAGAAAGGAAATGAGTGACTTTCCTTAACATCTGAGCGTGCAAATGTTATATCTCGTTCAAAATGAACTTTTATTACAAAGTTAATTTGCTATGAGATTATTTGGTAGTTCATATATGTTCTGTAACCACCTCCTCATTCTCAACCCTAATTTGCTGAGATTTGGGGTAAATTAACACCATGGATGGGTCAGCAATCCATTAAAGGTCCAAAATGACAAATCGTGTGTTTATCTGTGGCAATCATCTTGGAAAGCATCTGTCATTAGCTGTCTTTGTGTGAATTGATGTGAACATGCCTTATTTATGTATGTATGTATGTATGTATGTATGTATGTATGTATGTATGTATGTATGTATGTATGTATGTATGTATGTATGTATGTATGTATGTATGTATGTACGTATGTACGTATGCATTCATTCATTCATTCGTTTGTTTACTCTGTATTGACAGTGGATAGCTTTTTTGATTGATATCTGTTGGTCATTTGAGAGCTGGGCTCACAAACAAAACTCACTTTCTCTGCTCAAAAATCTCAGAGTCAATTAAAAACAAAACTCTAAGTATAGGCATCATCCATAGTTAAAAAATTAGAGATCAGTTTTGAAGGGCGGCACGGTGGTGTGGTGGTTAGCACTGTCGCCTCCCAGCAAAAGGGTTCTGGGTTTAAATCCCGGGGGAACCAGGACCCTTCTGGGTGGAGTTTGCATGTTCTCCCTGTGTCTGCGTGGGTTCTCTCTGGGTTCTCCGGCTTCCTCCCACAGTCCAAAAACCTGCATGTTAGGCTGATTGGAGATTGGGGAAATTGCCCTTAGGAGTGACTGTGAGTGTGAGTGGTTGTTTGTCCTTCTATG
This sequence comes from Menidia beryllina, assembly GCA_013363375.1. Classification (NCBI taxonomy): domain Eukaryota; kingdom Metazoa; phylum Chordata; class Actinopteri; order Atheriniformes; family Atherinopsidae; genus Menidia; species Menidia beryllina. Next base: position 10,591,692 of record JABUIW010000056.1, read on the forward strand.
TCCTGTGTGTGGCCCTGCGATGGACTGGTGGACTGTCCAGGGTGTACCCCACCTCTCGCCCGTTGACCACTGGGATAGGCTCCAGTTGCCCCTGCGACCCCATGAGGGAATAAGCGGTATTGATAATGGACGGATGGATGGAGATCAGTTTTGAGTAAATGCTTAGGCGCTAATAATAAAGAGTTAGCTTTAAAAAGTCTGGTGAAAAGAGTGTCATGGTACAAGTCCATTTTTTGTATGCACACAAATCAGATGCATGACAGCAAAGAACATAATAAGTCTCCAAAAAGTATTTATATGTATATACAATGAGTATATATATATACTAGCATAAAACTATGCTTTGCAAGTGAAGGTGTGGGCTTTCATGTACTGATTGTGACTTTGCAGAGATGTGTGTGTACATAATAACGCTTTGGAGTTTTGACTTGACACCTTCTTCTAAAAAAGATGCTTTTAGATCCATGCCATGATTTGAAACTTGTCGTAGCGAGAAAAACTGCTTCAGCGCACGTCTAAATTGGTTTCCGGCCAACTGCGCCGGAAAGGAGACAGATTGGGCCTCTCCCAACAACCAGGGACATGAATCTAGCCACCATTGTTCAGTGCTCCCTTTAGCAATGGCCCAGAAGGAATTCAGTTTCTTATAAATTGACAGCAGGCAGCAAAAATCAACTCTCAACAAACATTGAAAAATTTCATTTTTTTTAACTTTGTTTCAAATATCTATTTTCAATGTTGTTTTCAGATTTGAAGCCTTGGGTTAACGCTCTCTTATTTACGACCACCACCCAGTCAGCTCACTGGGTAGCTTTGACACATGTATGACCCTTATGTACAGCACAGATACAAAGTCAAACTTTCTGGGTTTGATTCAGAAGGGCAGAGAGGTACTGTCCAATATAGAAATGCTTATTATCTATTCAAGTCTTTGCTTCATTGCTTCTTTATGGGTATGGAACAATTCCATGAAAGCCCTGGTGTGTGAGTCCTTCCTTCACATTCTGAGTATGTGACAGGTAGATCTTTGGGTGTAACCTCACCTGGCTGAGAAGTTTAAAAGAAGTTGCAGAACAGCGCAATTCTCCACCTTCTCCGTTCAGTTGGTAATCTTCACCGGTATCCTAGGGCCTTTAATGAATTTTGAGCCGGAACTGTTTGCCAGGTTTTTTGCTGTGCTTACCATCATGCATCCGATCACTCAGGAACCCGCTGAGCTTCCTCCCTATTCTCCACCAGCAAGCCTCCCAGTGAGAATCCCCAGAGAGGTTCCCCATGGATGCCCACCGTAACCTTCTGCCTGCCTGCCCTCCAACATTACCCATCTCCTGCGGCAGTCTGGACCTCTGAGCTCCTGGGCCCTTTTCTCAGAACCCCCCTTCTTGCACTCACGTCTAGGACTGATAATGTCTCTCCAAGCCATAAAACCTCCACTAACCCAGAACGCTTCCACAGTGGTCTCCAGTCATCTTGTGCTGCTGAAAAACTAACTCTCCTCTCCTAATTCCAGACGCAGACCTCGGTACGGATTTTCTCTCAGCATACTGTCACATTTTGATGTCTGTGAATAAACATGCTTACCTTTTCACATTTCTCTATTATGTGGGTCTGCATGCAGGTCAGAAACCTTTAGTCCTTTATGACAATTCCTTTATTTTCATCAAATGAGCATTCAACTATGCAAAATTAATGTAGTGTGTGTTTGTGTTTGTGTATGTGAAATTGAGAAAGTTCAGGATTGAAACCTAATATGCCTTAAAAAAGTGTAGTCTACTCACTCCTTAAAATTGGCTGCTATAAACAGGTGTAAAAACATGGCTGAGTTGAGAGCTGTTCTGTTCTTTTCTTGTGTTTTCCTCAGAGATGAATTCAACTTCAACTTCAGTGAAGTCAGTCAATGGACACAGCAAATGCAAATGTTTCCCATTATTAGTGCCATTTATTACAAAAGAGACCGAAACTGAGCAGAGAGTTGTGTTTTGAAACATTCACCTGGAAAATTACCAAATCAACACAAATAAGGCTGGAAATGGCTTGAATGTCAGATGTGTCTGCTCTGAGTTAATATATTAGGGTACCTGCCTCAATGAGCAAAGTCACTAAATTTATTCCAAGCCAAAGCACTGTTGTAGTAAACTGTTGTAAAACACTAGCTTCACAGTATTCACTCGCATCATCTCATTTGATGTTGACCTGCCTGTTTTCTAATGCTGTCAACTTTATTCTGTCATGTGCAATGTAAATGAATTATTCTTAGGTATTTTTTTCTTTTTTAGACTTTCTTTTTAGAATGTCTTTTTGGCTAATGCTCAAGGAAAATATCCAAACGCTTTATAATACGTGGGTGTTTTTATGCTAAACAGTGTCAGTCTCCTCAATATCATCACTAAATGTCACATTGTAATTGTGATTTAATTATGACCGTTATTGATGGTAAGAAATTTTTCCATAAGCACAACTTTTCTTTTCAGAGCTACGCTTGTAGAGAGGCTCGATGGAATGAGGATTCTGCTTAATTAAATCACGTTAAACGCATCAGAATAAATACTCATGAGATGCGTAGAATGGGTATTTGCAGCCAGGTAGCGCTTTGAGCTTAAGAGAAGACTCTGAATGGAGCAGCAGTGAGTTTGCGTACGCAGTGATATCCTTTGAAGAGTGAATTCTTTGAATAGATCACGCAGCTGCAAAACCGGCTCATGGTTGTAGTAATGCGTCCTTTCTCAAACCTGTTATTCTTTTCTACTGTCTCTTGAGACATCTTTGTGCTTACCTGCTACACACGAGCTCCTTACAGAAGACAGAGAGAGGGAATCTTGCCGGGAGTTTCTGCCTCCAAACTTTTTTTTAAGGCCAGTTCTTGAATAATTTAAAAACCGAAGCTTTGTTTCTTCGTTCAAACTTTTTTCTACTAATATGAGCCGGAGTGGAGGGAGAAGAAGGCAGCAGCCGGGGAGGAAGATGCTGCTTTGGGTGTTGTTTTTTTTCAGCCTCACCAGAAATGTAGCATTGCAGGAGCTTAGCATCAGAATTACAGTTGCAGATATTAAACAGATTAATTTGGCCCCACCAGGCTGAGCTCTCATTTACTGTAGCCTGACTAATTTCTTGAAGCTTTCCCTTCCCATGCTTATCTTTATGTAAGTTCGCTCTTTTCGTGCAGATGTTCCATTATAAGCAAAGCCTGATGATGGCATTATGATAGAAAACAGAAGTTGAATCGCTGTGTGTGTGCATGAGTTTTTACACACACAAGATTGTGTCAGGGAAGTTTGGAGACAGAGTTGAAGGACAAAGAGGAAAGAAGAAAAATAAATAGTAAGAGAGCAATGCCTTTGTGTGACACCAAGGCCTCTAAATATCAGTTTAAAGACTTTTTACACACACACACACACACACACACAAACAAAAAACTGGTGTGTGGGATTAGTGAAATGAAAGCAGGAGAGGGAGAAACGCAGGTGCAGGGAGTTGAGTGAAAAGAATGGACCTGAGGGAAGTGAAGTTACTGAGAGGCACAAGGGGAAACAGGAAGACAAGACAGACACCTAAATAAAAGGACAGGAACACAAAACCTAAGTCACCTAACCTGAAACATAGAACATGATCTCTTATTTAAGCCCTCTTTTAAACTGACCTTCACACAGATTGTAGTGCTTTATGGGTAATATTCTTTATCAATGTGGCGTGATGTTTCTGCACCTGGTGGCTTGAAATGATTTCTGCATACATATTCTGTCATTACTTGACAAGAAATAATTTCGAGCCAAAGTCTAAACTAAAACATATAAGGTCATATAAAACATATAAGGTCCATTAAGGTCCTGTTATAACTGAAGTAGAATAATGAATAGATAAAAAATAATAAGTAAATAGATAATGCAGATTCTTCTTGTGTGAAGAAAATTAAGTTTCAATAGTAGTAATACTAATAATGAAGTTTGAAGCTCCTTATTTGTTGCTTTTCTCCTAAGAAAGTAGGAAGCAGTATTTTGAAAAGAGTTTATAATGACTCTTGCAGGGAAGATGTAGGCGATTTTGGGGCAGCAATGCACAATCAAAGGAATGTGTCCCTCGTCTGTTGCCTTGTCTAACTCATCTCAGCTCAAAGAACGAAATTCACTCCCCTAATTGCCCACCTTTGGGCATCCTAATTAGCTTAGTACATTGGTTTTAATCAGGGAGAGTACCACATGACCCTTTGGCTCCCTCCAGAAAGTTAAGACATGACAGGCTGAGAAAGATAGATGGAGAAATAGCAAGTCACTGCTGCATCAGAGTTTGGTGAATGAAAACAAACTAACTGGCATTTTGAGCCAGCTCACACGCAAGTGAATGGGTAATGATGCACATTAAAGCAGAGATTTACTAAGGAATCTGTTGAAGGCTATTAGCTACGCCTTTGATTTATTCATTGGGGGACTGATGCAGCACAATAAATATGGAAATAGCTCATGGCCTTTTCAGACTCCTGCTCAGGGGGGACCAAGAATTTTAATCTAAACGTGTTGATATCTTATTTGGAGATGAGCTTATGGTAGCCAGTTTGAGGTCTATATCCATAGTAGACTATTCGCAGATGGCTCAGGCATGTAGACATAGAATTATGGATGATTCAATAAATAACCTTTCCCTCCGTTGTGTGGTAAAAGTCAAGTAATGAGATGAATTTATCCCCTATAAAGTATACTGTAAGATGATGGTTATTAAAAAAATTGTGTTTTTAGAGTGTTCTGGATCAAATGTATTCTAAATCTTTGCTAGAGTTAACATATGAATTGTCTGTTATGTCATGGATATACAACCACTAAGTGTGAAATATAAATGCAATAACGCAAATATTCTGCAACCTGTCAGATCTAGCATTTTATCAGTTTTAGACTACTGTGTTTGAGATTATTTGGAGAATACTGGAATTGCTGATGCATTTTCCCGTGAGCTTCTGGCATTGAATTGATCAGGACTGTATGCTTAGCAACAAACCAAAAGCATTGCAAAAGTCTTCTCCAGCATTCCTCTTTGTAAAGAGGAATACATTACTGTGACACCATAGACTCTTCACTGAAAACAAAGGGACAAGTGCTTGCTTTCCTTCTTCCTTCTTTCTTCTCTTTTCTCCAGACACTCAGAAGTCTGATTATATGCTAAAAAACCAAGTTGTACTCTGGTCATGAACTAAAAATAGTATGATATCCGTTAGAAATCAAAGCACTGCAAACATTCCAACGACCACGATTAGTACTGCTCAGAAGCAGTATAACAGTGACTTATTGGTAGAAGGTATGGTATGCAGCATTTTCCCAAACAATCTTTCATGAATTCAAAATCAATCCCACTGTGTCATCCCTTAAGAATCAATAGAAGTGTGTTGGTGTATTTCTTTAAAGAGACTCCTGTTTTTGTCAGTATTTTCATATTTGTTTCTTCCTTTGCCATTTCAAATGGTTAGTGGGCTGCTGCTGTTGGCTATCTAGCTCTCAGTCAATACAATTATGTTGGATGGGAAGAAAATATATATTTAGGGCTTAATCTACAGCATATTTCCATCTGTTCTTTTCCCTGCACATCTTAAGTTCTCTCGACCTGACGGGATTTCTTTCAGTTTAATGCTGATGACAGCAATCTTGCTATTGACAAAACAATTAAGATTATAGATATGGCTAACAGTTTGTTCTATTTAGAGTATCTATCTATCTAGTAGTATCTTTCACCTTGAGTTTAATCCTGTTGTTCTGCAAAATGTGTGCAAAATTATTGCAACAAACATATTATTACAGGCCCGATATGCATAAATATACATTTATGGTTTGCTTCACATTAAATAAAAACCTGAAGGATTTCTCCTTTGATTTTCAGGGCAGTGGTTATAAGATGAACAGACACAAACTACATATCTGCTAAATGCTGTACTGACTATTGTCACCCAAAGTCATGTGGCACGTGACATATTGAGAATCTATAGAAAACGTTGGAAAAGTAGCCGAAGAAAGGAAAAGATTGTTTTCTCTGAAAAAGAAAACCACATCTGATAATCAACTGTGTTTTCTCAGTCCAACAAAGTACTAAACTAAAATGCTTCTGCTGCCAACTTTTATTGTTTGAATTAAAACCTTCACATGTTGTGTGAAGGCCCTGCATTCATAAATATCCCAAATATACCCGGATGCAGTGAATAAATGTGATTGTGACATCCATTAGACATTATACTTTTCCAATCTGTATCTTAAACACCACAATAGTACACCAGTTCACTTATATTAGGGGGAAAGAAAAATTCTATTGCATGCGACCACAGCTCAATACATACTGACGGAGACCCAACACCCAGTTAAGTCTCAAGTATTAAGCCTTTCCTCCATCAATAATGTGCTCATGTAGCATGAGTGAATGCTGTTAGATATGGCCAACATTTACAAATGCACGACAAGGCTGAAAATCATGATTTGAAATGTCTTCTAACCCAGTGACTTGGGTTTTCTAACTTGAACACATTAATGTAATTTTTCTGAAGCCAACTTTGAAGTGACATTATTTTCTCCCATGTTAAAGCGGTTGCCGTGATGTTGAAAATAGCATTGTAAAAAGAGGGCATTCAGGCCCTGGCCATGATCTCTCTCTGAAACTAATTAGATACATTATTATCTATCCTGGACATGACAAAAGGGTCTTGATTCATGGTATTGATTGAATGGATGTTATCTCCATGCACACTGTTGAAAGAACAGCATTTAAATGTACCACTAATGCATTTCCTTTCTCTATGTGAGGTCTTTGTAGCTTTTAAAAAAAAAGTTCAGTAAGATGATGCGAACAAACTCAGGAGTCATATTTCTTATAGGAACAATGCTTTATAAAACACGGTTTCAACACATATTGACATCCAGAGATCATTAGGATGCAAAATTGCATGGACCTTACCTTGTGTCCAGCTGTTCAGGCTTTTTACGCAAACACACTCTTGCGTGAGAAAATCAAGCGTAGAGCCTGTCCATCTCACAGGCATGAAAAGTTCAATTCTGTTGCCCAAAATAAAAAAACACCTAATAATAATTCTGTGTGTAATAATGCCAGTGAAGCCAATGCATATTGGTATGAGAACAGAGCCTCCTGTGGGATCATGCTGCCTCACTTACACATCAAAGCCATTGCAGAAAGACTGGCTTCTGAGGGCCTTCTGTGCTTGCGTGTATGTGTCTAACACATGCAGTAATGTGGAACTATGCTTCAATGAGAGAATCTCACAGGGCTTAAACATAACTGTGCAGTATTCAGATTTATCCTATGTTATCACAAATGCTCTTTTTCCACTGGAAATAATTCAAAAGATACATGGTGCTTTTTGATCACAATCACATGGCTCTAGTGCACAAGGCTAACATAACTCTATTGATGGTATATAGTTGAGCATGTAAGATTCATAAAAGAATACCATCTGGGAAAGAAGAACAGGAATTATTTAACATAAAAAATGATGAGTGTTCTTTAACTCCAATAAATTGAAATCTTCAAAGCAAAGTACTCCCAAGGCACAAATATACACAGTGAAGTGCCCGAAAGGTACACAACCCAACGCTCACACACACATAAACATTCATTGTCGTACCTCAATAACTGTCAGAAATCTCTGTTGAGGCAAACTGCATTTGAAAAGACAACCAACCTGGTGCAATTTCAAATAGAGTGAGGGAAGGGATGTGAGCATATTTACTCAGATTCCCATATATGACTGTTACACATTCCAATGTGGATGCAGATAGTGACAGATTTCCACAAAAATGCACGTTTGAGTCAGAGCTTATGTTTGGATATCCACGAGCAAACACCACACGGCATTTTGAAAGTCATTGCCAGGTCTTGATTGAAAATGGCTCCAGTTGTTGTCCTTGGGTGCAAAGCAATATAGGTTTGTTCGAATATGTAAAAGGACAAAATGCAGCGAAGAGCCACAACTGCCCCTTAAACACTCCCAATCGCAGCTATACTTTTCAGATCAAGGATAATTCTCTCTCTCTTGTCAAATGCCATTTTTTGTAAAACCTTTGAAACTTGGATATTTGACTATGGACATATGAAGGACGAGGAGATTATCACAGTAGCATTTTGCTACTATTAATATCTGAAGATGGATTATACACAATATGCATAGCATGACAAATTAGATAAAAGCAAAGTAAACACTTGAGAATAATGAACGAGCATACAGCAAATAGCTTTTAGTCATCATCAATATAGAAAGATGAAGAGCTTCTCAGAACAGTGAGGAAATAACAGCTCACTTTAGACAATAGAGGGAGGCTGATTAGTAAATTAATTCCTATATAGAGCTAAAAAGTAGTCTTTGGTGTCCTTTGGGCATCCACCTGCTTATCTTTGATCTAACTTTTGAAATTCGGGACAATTTGACTTTAAAATTCAGGCTTGTACCATTTGGTTTTATTGGATATTGAACAGAATTTGAGGGATGGATTCCATTAAATTGTCATGCAGCAGATATTTTGACCTCCTCTGAGACCTACAGAAATACCTCGGAGACCTTCAAAATATACAGTTGTGGAAAGTCACCAGAGAGCAACAGCTTTTCAGATATATTTGGGATGAATTTGTCAAGCAACCAACACAACTGCTATTGCTAATTGTGTTTGATAGGATTCTCTGATTCTACGTTCAGCTGCATTCCAACTGTTAGGATTTGGCTAAAAATACTCACTTTAGCATTGTATGCTATCACATGATCTATGTAGATTACTGATTGTTTTATTTTCTTTTATGACATGAATTAGGACCCTGCTTGTTAGTCTCAGAAGTAACTAGCCAATAGGACTTGGTTGTGTCCAGTCCTCCTTTTGAGGGGTGTGCCCAGCTCAGGAGACATAGACCCATCACAATCAGATCTCAGGGCTCTTTGCCGACTGAGTACCAGAGAGAGAGGTTTTTGTCTGTGAAGAGCCCAGCGCTGAAATACTTTACCTGTGACCCAATAAATGTCCATTTTTTACTTTCGAGCTACTCTGGCTTATTCTCAGGTTTCCAACTAAAGAATCGGGTTAACTAAACCATAAGAAGCTCAATTGTCCCAAACATTCTCACTATCGGTACTCAATCCTTATCTCCTGAACTTTATCTGTCTCCATTATTACATTGCCATGTCATCATGGTGCCATCAACGGATTTTGCATGCAAATAAACGTAAAGACACCTTTATTGTGTGGATCAAAGCTGTCACCATTGACTGATGACTGGTGACTGATGTTTGTGGCCCTCACAGTCAAAAACCGTGGAACCGTGTCTGAGACCGACGACACATAGCTTCCCCAGTGATTGCACTGCATTTCATCATGCAAGGGCTTTGTTGGAGGCAGATGAACTGGTGTAGACTTGAAGAATAATTTTAACAGTGGAAATGAAAATCGTTGACTGATTGCGGGTGTTTTGTTGATCCTCAAGCTGTCAGTAAACATTGCGTCGTGTGTTGCCATTTCAGAGCTAGAGACCCCATCTCACTCCTTTTAATTAGAGACAACTGCTAAGCAATTTTGGTAGTTATGCTGCCAGAGGAGAGGACTGTAATTGCTAAATTTTGCACATTTACGTACATAAAGCAATTTCTATTGTTTCCATGCTGTAAATCCAACTCTAACACCCCGCCTCCTTACTCCTCTCTACAAATTACCTATCTTCAAGGGATATTAAACAGAATGAAAAATGTGTATGTACAGAAAACAATTACCATATATTTGCTTGAAGGTTTGTGAATTTTCTGCATAATCATGAGATAAAACATGATTTACTTATTCATTTTTTGTCCAAAATGATATGTTTAGTGGCACAAAATAAGTCTTTCAGAACAATTGTTCAGTCCTAGAATTTTAAAATTGTATCTTAAAAGGATAACAAAGTGTTTAATATTACTGGAGTCCACCATCAAGCAAGCACAGAACAGCAATGATGTGCATGTCAGAGTTGCCAGTGGGGGATCCTGTTCTCTGAAAAGAAAATCGCAGGCTTTTAGTAGTTTGTCAAAGATCAAAACCCTTTTTTCCCACAAAAACATAGATGACATGCTAGCTAAGAAATACATGCCAATATCCAGTTGCGCAAAAGAGTACTGAAAGCATCTGGAGTTCATAGTAGTCATTCAAAAGTTAGATGACTTATTTGAATTTTTAAGGTAGATGAATAACATGAATATTAATCTACTTTAAAACTTTTTTTCAGTACTTCTGCTTCATGCATGGTTCTGACTGTTCATGTTTCTGTCTCTTTCCTGTCACAACAGCATCGAGGCTTTGACGTAACATTTAAACAAAATTTCCCTGTGAGGGAGAACAAGGAGTGACCTTCAGACCACTGGTTCACATCTGAACCTGCACATTTTTCCACCTCTCCTACTCACTCATGGTCACAATTAATATGATGAGTTTTTTTTACCTATTTTTTGGTTTTTCTAATTTGATGTTTTTGCTGTGATGGGCTGACCACTTGTTCAGGGTGTACCCAGCAAACCGCCCAGTGTTAGCTGACTTTTCTCAGGCTTTGGGATTTTATCACATGTTTTTTATGTCAATCCTTCCTTGAGTTTCCAGCTCTCGTTTCCATGCTCTTATTTTAAGAGTTCTTCTCCATGTTCCATGCTCCATTGGGGTGTCAGTCTTCATTCCATGTCTCCTCCTCCTGTGTCTCCTCCACTTTCACTCATGTTCCACAGATTTCTCTGGTGCTCCTCATCAGATCCACTACGTTCACCTGGGTGACTAAGTCCACTCAAAAATCTCATCCACTTTTCTCCTCCAGCAGTGAGTCCTTTGTCTCTCCATTTTTCTGGTCTTATCCAGGCTCCTTTTTTCTTTTAACCTCTTGGTCCTTTTTGGGTTAGTTAATCTTGAGTATTTTTGGTCTTTGTTCAGTTTTTGGTGTTCCCTGCATTTTAGGTATTAAATTTATATAGTTTTCATTATGTAATGTATATTTTGTCAATCTCTAGTTAATCTTGAGTCAAATTGTTCTATCTTACATGAGAGCAGCTCACATGTTTGGTCCATTCTATTTACAGTATATATCTCGGACCTCGCAATATGCAAATCACCTTGCATCGTCTTCCATTTTACTCTCAAAAAACAAAAATTGTGTTTTTTCCCTTAAAAGCCAAGATTAGGGCCGCAGCGTAGCCTAATGGCTAGAGCGGGCGGCCCATATGTGGAAGCCTCAGCTCGCAAGCGGGTGTCCTGGGTTTGATTCCAGCCCATGGCCCTTTCCCGCAGGTCTCCCCCTCTCTATCTCTGGCCCCTTTCCTCTCAAGCTACTGCCATTAAAGGCCACTAGAGCCAACGAAATCTTTAAAAAAAAAAGCCAAGATTAAAAAAAAGCAAAAAACATTCTCCAGAATATAGGTTTCGCCTTTTCTTAGTCAGGCTGAATATATTCATACCGAGTAAAAGTGTACCTGCTGAAGACGATGAAAGCTACTGTATTTATCCTCCAGTCTTTTCTGGAATGATTCAACTGCTTCTTCTGTAGGTGTCAGAGCCAACCGGCTGGTGTCAGGTGGGTTGTATTTTATAGGTTAACCTGATAACCTGCCAACAACCCTCTCAGGATTTGCTGTCACATTCAATTACCTTACCTGAGTGGCTGTATGTTTGTATGAGAAAACAATAGAGGGGGAGAAAGGGAAAGGTGGTGAGAGATGATTCCAAGCTGAAAGGAGGGAGCTGGATGAATGTTTAGATGCTTGTGTGTGTTGTTTGCCACGTGTGTGCTGGTGTGCAATTTTTTAGCACTCATGCCTGCATAAAGTGCATCCAAATAATGGGTCTGTGTAAAAAAAATGCTAAAAAGTTAATATGGTTGCCACAGGTGGCTTTGATGTCAGTTGTGACATTATTGTCCCTCTTGTCGTGATTCATTCAGCTGTGTGTTGTACATGCAATGGACCGGGAACGCCTACTTTCTCTTCTCATATCTGTCATATCAAAGAGTTACTTGTCAAACACTGATCAGGGTCACATTTGATGCTGGGTGACAGTGAAGTATATCTGCTCACTTGATGTAAAAAGTTCTCCTCTGGTCATCTGCGTGTGTCCATTTTTAGTCAAATGCCAGAGCTGTATTCAATATGAATGAAAAAAATAGTATAGAAGGCAAAACTGATTGGTTAAAATTGTTAAGAACTCCAGGAATCTCTTTTGATCTTTAAACGCTGAATTATATAGAGTAAAGTATTTGCTGTGCCGATATTTACAGTACCTAAACCAAAATGCATGCATATCAAGTATTTATTCAATTATTTGTTAAATCTATATACCAATTTTACAACAAATAATTGAAAGAGAAGGGGCGTGGAAAAAAATAGAGGTGCAGCTGTGATGCATGTAACAACAGAAAAAGATGTAACCTTGAGAAATTAGCTAAATTTCATTGGCTCCCTGTCCATTTTAGAATTCATTTCAAAATCCTTTTATTTGCTTATAAGACAATAAATGGCCTAGCTCCACCATACCTCTCTGAACTGCTACAAAATTACTGTCCCGCTAGGTCCCTTAGATCAGCTGATCAGCTCCTTCTGAAAGCACCTAGAGCAAAGCGGAAGCTCAGAGGGGACCGAGCGTTCTCTGTGGCAGCTCCGAAACTGTGGAATGCCCTCCCCCTTTCTATCAGACAGGCCCCTACACTCGGCTCTTTTAAAACCCTTTAAAGACCCACTTTTTCTCTCAGGCCTTTGAGTGAGACTTCGACTTTATCTTAGTTGTCTTAATTTCCCTCTCTTACTTGGTTTTTGTTTTTTCTTATTTTTATTTATTTATTTTTTTTGCTCTTACTGTTTTTTTAATCTTTGAGTTTGTCTTGTGTTGTGGTGATAATTGTGTTTTATGATCTGCTCAAATGACCTGTACAGCGCTTTGATTTTAGCTTTGGCTGACTGAAAGCGCGTTATAAATAAAGTTGAGTTGAGTTGAGTTGAGTAAAAGCAATGGTGAAATGAAGCATAGGTCTCAGCAAATCTGCCACATTGCAGAGAAAATAAAAGCAGCTTTCCTTGGATTGTTCCTATTTCTTTTTGCTCAGATGTCAAAGATTCACCAGCATTTCTTGGTCACCGAGAGGGCCTGACTTTGTCACTAACTTAATGATGATTTAGGTCAGAGTCCAAAATTACACCCGAGTTGACTTAGGGTTTAGCATAGGGATGCGGGAGACTGATTCTTATCTTTGATCTTTATATTAAAGAAATAATGAAGCATCCATTGTTTTGTTTATAGGCAACCTAATCCTGTCTGTACATGTCTAATAAACACAGAAGTGTCCCTCACTCTCATCTCGGTTCGATCTTCCCTTCAGACCTCATTTGAAAGCCATGTTCCTTTTTTTTTAAAAGCCAGAACTAGGGGAGATGAGAAGAAAATGTACGTGCAAGCTATAAAAAGATTGGTGGAAACTAAATTCATTTATGGAAAGCTTTCTGTGCACTGCGATTTTTCAGAAAATGAATCTGTCAATCGTGAGACAGTATACTGTCAGAAAATCACCTCTTTCCTGAGTTTTTGTCCGACAACTCGCACAAAACCACAGATTTTCTGCTCGTATTCAAGAGGACATGTCTGCATATGTCAGTATGAGCTTATTAAAGCAGCAAGGTGCATATCTTTTTTTTTCTAAAGTAGAAAGGATGGCCCGAGTGTTGGAAAGCTGCATCTACACCATATTGTGGGTTATCATGTTACTTATTTTAGGGATCTAAAACTTATCTTAAAAATGTATTGTCCTCCATCCAGTTTGTTTCTCTCACCACTTCATATGTACTTGTAACAGGGTCCTTATAATTTCACCATGTCAGCGATTAATTTATCTTATTTTACATTTTGACTTAAAGTGTGTTTATCAGCCTTACTTTTGGATCAGATTGCAATGTGTTGCATTTATGTTTGTCCATATTGTCTATTTTGTAACTGTTTGTATATACACACACATTTTTTTACCTTCTTACACCTTTTGTCCTAATCAGCGTGCCAGCCCATTTGTGACTGGCTAATATGAGCCTAGGTGTAATATTCTAGATGGCTTCATTCTACCCAAAGATTTGAGACATTCCAGGGGCATGATTCAAATAGCCATGAGCTGCACTTTCAATAGAAGACATCATTTTTAAGATCTACCAGAGTACAACCCACATACAGAAACTTGACAGAATAAAAAACAGAATCTTTAAGTGAAAAATTAGGTTCCTTTATTGGTGAACACAAACACACACAAAAAACACAAGGACAAAAAAAAAGTTACAAAAGAAATTTACTGCCCAGCAGAAAAAGGGGAAAAAAGATTACCACCCCAGTCTCTGCTGTGCAGGCCACCGGAGAAAAATCTCCTAAAAGAGACTGGTAGTCTGCAAAAATCCGGACAGGGATAGGTTAGCACAAAGCTGCTCAGGAAAGCACACAGAAGAACTTTCAAAAGCCACATGCTTGACCATCAGATCAGAATTGTCTGGCCCTGGGCAGGTGAACCTGGCCATCTTAAATACAGCACCTTAAAAATTCTACAGGTGTGCGCCAATGGGCCAAACCTTTCCAGATGCCTTCAGGGCCAAACTAGAGATCTGAAAAACGAAAACACTAAAAAGTCAAAACAGAAAAAATCTATTTGTTACAGGTCCTGAGTATCAGGACTCCAGCAACAGTGAATGCGCAA